>BQNB010137936.1:0-17778 GCA_026074375.1 Tanacetum coccineum
AAAGGTTTTGAAGTCACACAAGCGAGCCATCGCTTGGAAACTCTCCGACATCAAGGGTATTAACCCAGAATTTTGTACTTACAAGTATCTAATGGAAGAGAACTACAAACAGGCGGTTCAACACCAAAGATGGGTGAATCCAAAGATCCACGATGTCATCAAAAAGGAGGTTGAAAAACTTCTTGACGTTGGATTAATTTACCCAATCTTGAATAGTCCTTGGGTAACCCCCGTACATTGCGTACCGAAAAAAGGTGGCTTAACCGCTGTTGAAAATGATGAAAATGAGTTCATCCCGACACAATTGGTTACGGGTTGGTGTGTATGCATTGACTACTGAAAGTTAAATGAAGCTACCCGTAAAGACCACTTTCCACTACCGTTTATGGATCAAATGCTCGAGAGATTAGCGGGAAACGAGTGCTATTGTTTTCTCGATGGTTTATCGGGTTACTTTCAAATTCCCATCGACCCTTATGATTAAGAAAAGACAACATTCACGTGTCCTTATGGAACGTTCGCCTACCGTCGCATGCCTTTTGGCTTATGCAATGCACCGGGCACGTTCCAAAGGTGTATGATGGCTATCTTTCATGATATGATCGAAAAAACAATGGAAGTCTTCATGGACGACTTTTTGGTCTTTGGGAATTCATTCAGAAATTGCCTCTCTCGTGTAGACAAGATGCTTCAAAGGTGCGAAGACACCAATCTTTGTCTAAATTGGGAAAAGAGTCATTTTATGGTTAAGGAAGGCATTGTCCTTGGCCATAAGATTTCCAAAAATGGGATTGAGGTCGATAAAGCCAAGTCGATGTGAAGTTGCTAAGTTCCTCAACCACCACCTGTCAAGGGCGTGTTAGGTATTTTTCTCGGGTCTTGCCGGTTTCTACCGACGTTTCATTAAGGATTTTTCCAAAATTTCCCGACCGATGACTCATCTTCTTGAGAAGAATACTCCGTTCATCTTCTCCAATGAATGTATTCAAGCTTTTGAAACGTTAAAGAAAAAACTTACCGAAGCTCCAATCTTGATTGCCCCGGACTGAGACTTACCCTTTGAGCTTATATGCGATGCAATCGACTTTGCCATAGGTGCAATCTTAGGGCAACGTCATGAAAAACACTTTAGGCCTATACACTATGCTAGTAAAACAATAAACGAGGCGGAATCGCATTACACCACGACGGAAAAAGAAATGTTAGCCGTGGTGTATGCCTTTGAAAAATTCCGATCTTACCTCGTCTTGAATAAGAGCATAGTGTATACGGATCACTCCGCCCTAAAATATCTCTTTGCTAAAAAAGATTCCAAGGAAAGATTGCTCCGCTGGGTTCTCCTCCTTCAAGAGTTCAAATTCAAAGTAATTGACATAAAAGGAGCCGAGAATCTCGCGGCCGATCATCTTTCCCGATTAGAAAATCCTTATGAAAATGTGCTCGACCCAAAGGAGATAAACGAAAAGTTTCCCCTCGAGACACTTAATATGGTGACTTTTCGTGGTAACTCAAGTACCTCGTGGTTTGCCGATTATGCAAATTACAACGCGGGGAATTTCATTGTTAAAGGGATGTCGTCCTAACAAAAGAACAAGTTTTTCAAGGATGTTAAACACTACTTTTTGGAGACCATTTTCTTGTTCAAATATGTGCGGATCAATAGTGATCCTGGCGGGTGTGTTGCAGGCACAAGAAGCTATTGATATCTTATAGCCTTGCATTAGCGGGACAAATCGGGGGGACCATTACGAATGCACACTACACGCCAAAAAGGTTTTTGACTCAGGATTTTATTGGCCTACGATATACCGAGATGCCTATGACTTGGTCACCGATGTGACATTTGTCAGCGTCAAGGAAAAATTTTGCAACGTGATGAAATGCCTCAAAATTCCATCTAAGTTTGCGAAATCTTTGAGTGTGGGGGCATCGATTTATGGAGGCCGTTCCCGTCTCACGAGGAAACAAATTTATACTCGTGGTGTCGGCTATTTGTCATAATGGGTTGAAGTCGAAAGCGCTTCCCCACAATGACGCTCGAGTTGTTGCAAACTTTCATAATCTCTCTTCGCCCGATTCGGTGCCCCTTGTGCTATCATAAGTGATCGCGGAACCCATTTTTGCAATGACCAGTTTGCAAAGGTCATGCTTAAATATGGAGTCACACCCCATCTCGTACACGTGTATCACCCACAATACATAGAGGGCAAGTTGAGGTATCTAATCAATGGCTTAATAAAACAAAATTCTTTTCGGATAAATTAGTTGACGCACTTTGGGCATTTCCGTTACCGCCTTCAAATACACCCACTCGGTGTACCCATACAAGCTCATGTACGAAAAGGATGTCATCTACCGATCGAGCTCGAGCACAAAGCTTACTGGGCCTTGAAGCATGCAAACTTTGACCTTGAGGACGCGGCGTAGATCACGAAAAAGGTTCAAATCAATGAACTAAATGACTTCGTGATCATGCCTATGAGAACTCTTTTATCTCTATAAAGAGGAAAACGAGAAAGATCAGAACCGCGGCTATTTCATCGTCGGTGATCAAGTCTCTTTTTAACTCTGAATGAAGATGTTCTCAGGCAAGGTTAAAATCCCGTGTTGTGGTCCAGGGGAACGTTTTCACATTGCCATGTCTTTCCATATGCACCGTTGGAGTTAACTTAAAACTCTGGCGCTTAAACTTTAGGTGAACGGTAATAGATTTAAGCACTACTTTGGACATGGGGACGTACCATAATTGGTTGTCCGGATCTCCAAACCTTCCAAGGGACAAATGAATTCGGGGTTTGGTATGCTTAGTGACCTCTAACAAGCGCTTCGTGGGAGGCACCCCATGCATATTCTTGTTATATTTATTAGTAATGAATAAGTGTTTTTTGTGTTGTGAAAGGTGTGCCTCTTTTCCTTCTCGTTAGTTTGTGTTTTTAATGATTGTCAGGATTGTCCGGATTTTTGAAGCGCTCGTGTCGTGTGTCTTTGTCATTCGATCACAAGAGCTTCAAATCCTCAGCTTCATTTGGGAAATCCAATATCCTAATCTAATCGACTAACGTTTATCTTTAAGCATACTTAATAAACGGATTAGGATTTACATAGAGACCCTTCTTAAAACAATTTGAGGTACAATGTGTTAATTCTATATGGGGGGGTGGGATCTATCGATTTGATTGTGCATGCAGTCGTTGTTTTTACGTAATCTTCCCCACATTTTTTACCATCAAAATTTCAAAAAAATGAAAAAATTTAAAAATTTTCAAAAAATAAAATAAGTGTTTTGTCACAAATTTGACTTTCCTGCTGGGTAGAATAAGAATAAATTTTGACCTGATCAAGCGTGTTGAGTTCTAGCTTGTTCCTTAACTTTTAGGCTAAGCGTTCGCGAATATTCGCGAAGAACGAAAAATGATAGAGTTAATTATGAGTTGGATGCTAAACAAGGATTATTTGGAAATCTTAAGAGCTCATGTATGTAATTTGTGGCCTTTTCTCCCATAAGCTCTTAAGCGGATTAATAATACGTGCTATTTTTGGAGATTAAACTTAAATCAACAATTTTTATGTAGCTTATATCAAAAATTTTAGTCTTAGTTCAAATTTATACTTAAATTTTTCAAAAAGAAGTCTTCTCTATATAAAGTAAAAAAAAACCAAAAAAACAAATGATGAAAAATGAAAAAATATAATAAATAATAATTATAAACTGTGGGCTGATAAAAGTTTGCTGTATCTTGCCGGCTCACAACCGATGTTACAGCCTTCTAAAGAAAGCCCATAGTAAGAATAAAAATCCGAGACTGATAAAAGTTTGCTGCATCTTGCCGGCTCACAACCGATGTTGCAGCCTTCTAAAAGGTCGAGGGTTACAATTGCATCAATGTTATGTTTAATATTAAGTGTTAATTAATAAATAGATCTCTTTTTGTTAAATTTAAATATGCTTTTGAACTTTGACTATTTCATTTTAAATAAGCTATGTATATACGGGAAACCTAAGAGTTTTTGAAACCTAAGGTCCGTGAGTCCCGATACTAGTCTCTGTGGGGTGTCAAAAGCCTGGTCACTTAGCCGCAAGGTTAGGATGTGCCGAGACGAAAGTCGCTACATGAATTAATAAATAGATTTCTTTTTGTTAAATTCAAATATGCTTTTGAACTTTGACTGTTCTATTTTAAGTCTTTAAGCTATGTATATACGGGAAACCTAAGAGTTTTTGAAACCTGAGGTCCGTGAGTCCCGATACTAGTCTCTGTGGCGTGTCAAAAGCCTGGTCACTTAGCCGCAAGGTTGGGATGTGCCGAGACGAAAGTCGCTACATGGGATGATCTCGCCTTCAAACTCATTATTCTCGGGTGGAACGTGAAGCATAGAATTTTGCAAAACGTTGATCCATGGTTGAAATTCAAAATAGCACATACACCTAAGATATAATAATTGTCGGGAGTGAAAAGTTCACAAGTTGCAAATATGAGTAGTGTTAGCATCTTAACTAATATTTAACTGTGATTTCGTTTTAAACTTGGTTTGGAGCGAGTGAAAAGTTGGGGGCGATGAATTTATCCTTCTTGGGGGCATTCTCGGATCGAAATGCATCTTGTTCTATGATCCCTAACGGTTATGAAAATAACGAAAGTTAAAATAAGTTAGTTGCTTAAAAACAAATTAGTAGGAATAAGTGTATATCTTTAAGGATGGTAAAAACAAGGGCTTATCTAAACTCTTGATTCTTTAATTCCCCTCGATGAACACTTAGCTACTTTTTGATGTAATTAGTCGAGGGGGATCGAGATTCTTAGTTTTCTAAGTGCTTACTTATAGCATTACGTGAGGACACGAAACATCTTAGTATGGGGGATTTTGGTACGTGTCTAATTACACATACCTTTGACCACTAAAACCGGACTTAAATGACTAAAAACGTACCAAAAATACATTGTATTTGTATGTTTTGCATTTGTATTATGTAGGTAACGGATATCTAAGAAAAGGACAAAAGTCGAAGCCAAAACGACAAAACCGAGCACGAGAACGGAAAGAGCGAGAAAGAAAGTCAAGTCAAAGCCAAAAGTCAACAAAAAGTCAAAGTCAAAGTCAACCCCGGGAAGTGGATGTAGAAAGAGCATCGAAAACCGAACCCGAAAACCTAAATTGCCAAAAGTGGGCCCACCTGTACCCACCTAGTAGGCCCGGGTCAACCCACTTATATCTTTATAACCCTTTTAAACCAAATAAAGCCCACTTCCCCTTTAAAACTCAATACATGGCCCAAACATACAAATCTAGGCCCAAACAGTTAAACCATAACCCCATTAAGACTTAACAGTCGTTATGCCTTATACCCTTTGTCCCTTAACCTCCGTTAGTCCACCAAGGACTAATTTTGCAAACACCCTTATCACCCTCAAGGGCCTTTTTTGCCAATATCCAAAAGTCTCAATACACCACTAAGGACGTTCATTGCAATACAATAATACACCTTGGAGGGCTTGTTTTGCCAACTTCCAAACTTCAAATAAGGCGCTAAGTACTATTCATCATCTTCTTGTGTCCTGTCCTCGCTACTAGACAAGACATCCCTCCCCTTTCTTCTCCCCTATGTCGACCAACACCTCTACACGCCTTATCCCCCCCCCCTCCTAATTGCCACCTTGGCAATCCCTTGCAACACCATTCGTCCAAGGAACAAGACAATGATTTGATGGCTAAGATTAAAGAGCTTGGGCACTACTCAATTTGGACGGCCAAGATGAGTATTTGAAGACACTCACACAAGAAGCACACACGGCTTCCCTCTCAGCAAAGAAGCACACCTCCTAGAATATTCTTAAGCCTAGTATAAATAGGGTTTATGTGTAAGCCATTTTGCACCTAGAGTTTTTTTTACTTTTCAGCTTATAATTTAAGTCTTTTATTGTAATGTTTTCTTAAAAAAGCCTTGTATTGATTTATAAAGTTTAATGAAAAATTGAGTTTTTATGTTATAATCCTGTTTCTAAGTTTACAGTTTATTATGTTTTAAAACTGTTTCACAAGCTCACAAAAGCACTTTTTTTTACAACTTTCTTAAGCTGTTAACTTAAGCATTGTAAGTTTTTCTATAACTTATAAAGCTTAAGTCCTATTTCACCAAAAATCACTCAAAAAGCTCAAATGGATGATAAGCTTACAATGGAAGAGCTTATGGGTTTTACTAGCTTGTTTTTAACAAGCTAGAGCTTGTAGAATAGCTCTAAGAGCATTTTTTGCCCTGTTTAAGCAAGGGCTTTTGTAAGTCTTAATTTTTCCATTTATCAGCTTATCTACTGTAGCATTGCTTATTTACTATTTATTTGTGCTTATTTATGCTTATTACTGCTTATTTATGATGTTGAGTGCCTAAAATGCTTAGCTTATAGTTTAAATTTTATTTGTGCAAGTTTTTAGTTAAAACTGTTGGTTATAAGCTTATATACTGTGTGATTAGAGTAGCTTATTTAAGTGCTTAGTTGTTGTTAGAATTTGCTTAAGAGTGTCTGATTTACCTGTCAAACATCTCGTATTTAGAAAAGTTTGCTTAAATCTTTAAAAATCAAGTTTAAAATGTCTTTGAAAAACTTAAAAGGGTGTTTGGCACAAGCAGTACTAACCCATAGTTAGTATTGCTTGTCCTATTTTGACCCATTTTAGAAATTTAACCTTTATTTTTAAAGTCTTTTAACCTGTTTTTGATCATTGTTTAAGTTGGAATCTAAAAATCATAAGTTTTGTAGCATGTTGTTTGAATCTGAGAGCTTATAGCTTATTTCACCTGCTTATTTGATTAAGTCTATGAAACTTGAGTTTTTGTGTTTGTATAAGTCTTAAAACAAGTTAGTATAAAAAATCATAGGCCTGCATTTGTTAGTTTTGTATTTTGCCAAAACTATCAAATATTGCTAAGTGTTTAAAAAATTTGAGAAATTGCTTTTTCAAAAGCTTGTTGTGGCTTATTGTGAATTTCAAAATGCTTTTTGAGTGTTGATTATTGTTCTTTGAGGTAAGAGCTTAATCTGTTTTGAGGTTTTAAAGCCATAAGGTTCTGTTTGTTTGCTTATTTTTAAGCTCAAAATTTGTGTTTTGCAAAGATTTGAAATTATTTTCTAAGTGTTGAAGTCTGAGTTTGCAGCTTTTTCATAAGCACTCCAATGAGTTTGCTGATTATTAAAGCTTATTGTTCAAGCTTTAAGGGCATATAAGCCCTTAACCCATAAGGATCTATTTTGTTGCTTATTTTTAAGCCCAAAGGTGCCCCTTTAGGCTGTTTGTTACTAGTTTTTTGCCAAATTGTTTTTTAGCTTATTTAAGCTTATCTGCTTATTGCTTCTGCTTATTTAGGTGTAGTTCAGCTTATTAGGTTAGGTTTAGTCCAATTTAGCTTATTTCTTTTAGTCTAGGGCTTATTTGAGCTTATTTGCAGTTTAGCTTTAAAAAATTTAAGTGTTATAGCTTTTTAAGATTTCTGTCCTTTTTAGCTTAATTTAGCTTAAACTCTTTGCTTATTTTTGTTTGCTCATGCTTATTAAGTGTAGCCTTTTAGTTGTTCTCAGCTTTATTGCCCTTCATTAGCTTATTTAGTTTAGATAAAGGTTAACAGTTTAGCCCTTTAGTCATATAAGCCAATCTGTCATCTTTTAAGCTTATTTCTGAGCTTATTTGTGATTTCTAAAAAAAGTGTTTTCATTAAAAGTACTTATTTTTCAGCCCTAAAAAAAGTTGTAAAAAAATGGAATTTGCAAAAACATTTGGGAGTAGGGGAAGCCCCGGGTGAGCAAGGCTCGAACCTGGGACCTCAACCCCACAACCAAACGTTTTATACACACACACTCTACCAACTCGCCCTTGGGTCTTTTTCGGTATATCTTTGCAAAATCAATCTTTTATAGTCATTTTAGGCCTTTTAGCTTATAAGCCATTTTTGGCTTATTTCACAGCTTATTCGATAAGCTGTTTTCACAAGCTTATTTTTATTAGATCCCTCATTGTTCAAGCTACTTTTGCTATTTTTTCAGAATTTTTATAAATAGTTTAGTATTTTTAAACATTTAATTTCATTAAAATCGTTTTTAATTCATAAAAAATTATAAAAAAGTCAAAAAAATATAATTCTTTTTTAGAAAATTTTCTTTTAACATTTAGAACCTAGGAAAATTAGATTTGCTTTCGTAGGGTCAAAATTGCAAAATTTGGATTTTTAAAGAAGGGAATTGAATCCCGTTCACATTTTTAGAGTTTTTAAGCCCTAGTCACCTTCGTTTTTGGTCTAGTTTTCTTTGTTCTAGCTTTTTAGTCAATTAAGACTTATAAAAACGAAAAAGATCATCTTAGGATTCAATTTTGATAATTTAGGGTTTTTAGGTCCCGTTTAGGATTACCGGTTTGCGTTTTTAGTTAAAATTTGTTTTCCCTAAAATGTTTTTAAGTTTTTACCATAATTTTCCCGTAGTTTTAGATAACCAATCACAATCTTGTTCCATTCAAGCATCGATTCTCAAAACGACTCTCGACTTTCAATTGCATTCCTCGTTGGGGAAACGACCCGGGAATCATACTCCCGGATTACTATAATTGTGATTTTTTTATTCTCATTATTATATATTTATATATTTACTTATATTTATATATAGTAAAGGGTAACTAATCAGTTTTTGGCGCCGTTGCCGGGGAGGTTTCTCTACGATTGTTGAGCCGTTTGAAAATTTGTGTTTGAAGATCCTTCCGTGTGAAGTTATTTTGCTTATTTTCTTATAAAAAAAATATTTTTCATTCTCTTTTATTAGTAAAATTATAATATAAAAACAAGAAAACCTAAAAAAATATTATCCATAAAAAGAAATATTTTTTTTTACCAAGTTGGTAAAAGAACGCCAACATATAATACTTTCAACTGAAGTGTTATCCATTAATAAGTTCTCGAACCAAAGATCAAAAACTTACCTTTTGTGTCACTCACGACGTACGGCTCACCTTTTAGAGCTCTCGGTGTAGTAACGCCGGCAACGGCGTTGGCCGGCGTTACTACACCGCACACCGGCGTTGCCCAACGGCGTTGGGCTCGGCGTTGGCCGGCCAACGCGCGTTGGGGTGTATTTAAAAAAAAATCATCCCCCCCTCAAACGGCTATATAAATGTTTTTAATTTCCCCCCTTATTTTTAAAAAGTTACAAAACACCCCCTAACGGCTAGTTTTATTAAAAAAAAATTAATAAATTTACAAAACACCCCCTAACGGCTATTTTTTTTAAAGATGTTCAGAGAGAATTGGGTGCAAAATGACATTCTTTTAAGGAATTACAAACCACCAAAGTCCTAGAGCATTACTTATATAACCAATCTAAATATGCTTCTGAAATTGTTAAAAAATATGATTTGCATTCTACTGATTCTGTCGACACACCCATGATTGAAAACAAGAAACTGGATAAAGATCTACAGGGGAAACAAGTTGATGCTACACTTTACCATGGCAATTAAGGATCATTATGTATCTACAGCTTGTAGACCTGCCCTTACACTAGTTTCTACTTATGTGCCTGGTAGTCCAGGCAAGCCCTACCGAAAAGCACTTACAAGCGGTGAAACGTATCTTTTTGATACCTTAACGAACCATTACCATGGGTCTATAATGGTAACTGCGTAAGATACCCGATAAGTCACACACTTAGCTTAGGCACATGCCGATCGACAGGGGTTTCAGACACTAGACATAGTAACAATCGGGAAGCGCTCATGCTCTTAGGTGACAAACTAGTTAGCTGACGTCAAGGCAGGAAAAGAGCACTACTCAAAAATTGGTAGGCTGCCATATCGAGTACAGAGGCTGAATATATTTGCTTATCAGGTGTTGCCTTCCAAATCCTTTTGAAGCTTTGTTCATAGTAACAAATTAAGCTTCAATTCAATAAGATCCCTCATTTCTACTGACAACATAGAGTGGGCGAAGTGTCTAAATTCAGCCATAAAGAACAACAAACCAGAAGCATAAGCACATCTCGTAATCGCTACCATTTCATTAATGAGCAAGTTGGTAGAATGGCATCGAGGATAAAAACTTTTATCCTCGACAAGAATACAACAGTCAGCCAAGTTTTCCAAAACCATTGCCCTACGAGATGAGATTTAACCTTCTTAATCGATAAGCCTCGTAATGAAAAGCATGTCCCCATGAAACGTTGAAACTGACGTTTGGCAAGAAAAACGTGAATAGAGATTGAGGTAACTCATAACCTAAATATATTTAAATATGAAACAAAAAAATTTCCAAAAAGATTTACCTTATTATAAATTTTACAAAAACAAAAGAAAAAATTAAAAAATCAGAAAAAATAATAAACAAGATGTATCTTTAGCCATGAGCTTCTGAAAATTCGATAACATTTAAAGTCCTTAGAAAATTCATATTAATAATGAGGACGATGCTTGTAAATAAAGTTCGAGCAGAAGTTTCAAAAGCTTTCAAAACATGCCAAAATGGCTTGCTATTATTTCCGATAGTAACCCGGTCTTCATCTTAAAGGCAAGTATTTCAAAAAGAAAACTTGACCTACTTAACCCGTAGAATATATTCTCGGGAGCATGAGGTCAACTTATATATGACCATGCAAAGGCTTGTGATTACTATTCGCAATACATAAAACCCATGCTTCCTTTATACCATAAGTGTACGTGTATCTCATTGCTGCTTATAAATGTCAAAATAAGAGAAATCCTTAATTTTTTTGGGTGTTGATTTATTGAAATATACAAATAATCATCTTTCAGATTACAACAAATCATCATTTTTTTTAAGACAATTATTGATCCACCAAATAACTACTACCACTCTTGTCAATATAAAACTGGGTCATTATTTGAGGGGAGAAACTGTCAAAAATCCATCTTTATTTCATAATATAAATAAATGTGTCAATCGAAAAGGAGTTTAATGAAACTTGGGAAGAATAATTAACAAGGGGAGTTAATTAATTTTAACTCAATCGGGCTTTATTTGAAATATGTTTAATCTTTTAGGGGTATTAATGCAAACTATGAGACTTTTTCTTGTTTACTAAACCTTAAGGACTAGTTTTGCCATTTAGAAAACTTGATTTTTTGCCTTAGTAATAGTTTAAATAGAAAAATTAAAAATTACTTAAACCTCAGATGGGCATATGCAAACCTTAAAAGATTTTAAACATAAAACACCCTCATTGTACTCCTGTCATCGACGTCACACACACACATATAACCTTAACCCACCATTGTCTAACTTGGCAAACCCTCTAGAATTGTTCAAAAATCCTCGTTCTAGAGCTTAAGGTTATCACTGTTAATGCTAATCTTCCATATTAACTGACCAAACATGATTATGTGCTCGAAAACCGTGAAATTCGAACTAAGTTTTAACACCATCAAAAAGGTTGATGAAAAATAAATTGATTGAGGGGATTTGGGTCTAAATGGGGTGTAGATGTTGTCCCCAAAAATAGTTTTAATGTGGGATAAACATCTTCACGGATTTTTGGATCGATTCTTAAAATTCGAATTAAGTAAAAATGGGCAAAAACTTGAAAATGTTTATGGGTTTAGGTTTAGAAATGATATAATGATGTTAGAATGATTCCTAGGTGCTATGTGACCATGAAATGATAGATATTGTTACTTGAATAAGGGAAAATGTTAGTGTAAAAATCTAAACAGGCGAACTATACGTTCTTTCATAACTCAGGCGAACAATACATAGGGATTACACAGGAGAACTATACATATATGATTACACAGGCGAACTATACGTATATGGTTGCTCAGGCGAATTATACAATCCTGCATAGGCGAACTATACGTGCATCAGTTAGACAGGCGAACTATACATACCTAATTACAACAGGCGAACTATACGTAGGTGCCTAACACAGGCGAACTATACATAGGCTCTTAACACAGGCGATTTATACACTATCTATAGGCAAACTATACTTGATTTTTTCTTGTAGAACAAATCTCATAATCTTGGTAATCCAATAGCATAACCTTATCTAAGTAGAATTATTCCCTATCTTGTCACTTAGTGATTATCTTAGGTTTAATTTTCCTTAGTAATCTTAGTAATTGCCTTGATTTCAATAGTTGGCCTATAGTTAATGTGGTATATGAGTGTGTGTGTCTCCTTTTTGCATGTGTATTAGTTCTTTGCATTGTGTGCATGTGTAGTAACTTGTTGCCTAGTAATTGTTTGCCTATCCCCTGTTGTAAATCCTGTCCTGCATCAATAATCGTGCATCATGGTCTAAATTGTCTATCTGTTCTATATATATTTGTTTGTATATGAACTGTATGTGACAAATCTTAGCAGAATCATGTCTTCCATCACTGCTCAACAAACCAAGCTTGATCTTGAGCTTGTTCCCAAGGAAAATAGACTTGATATCAGAAAATGCAATGGAAGAATCCCTCGCGGATTGACACCAAGAGAACCCACATTTCAAGTCGTTCTGGATGCTATCGCTCTCACTCCATGCTATCCTGCATTTCTCATCACTGCGGATGTCCCTGAAGTGTACATGCACCAGTTCTGGAATTCTGTGTACAAGCATGACAACTTCTACAGATTCAAGATCGACAGAAGAAACATTCAAACTTACTTTGGAAGTCTTCATAGATATCTTTCAGATAATTCCCAAAGTGTGACCGGGGTAAGACATAGACCCCTTCCTTCTGAAGAAGACACTGTGTCATACCTTAATAGAACCGTCATACTTGGGGAGAATCATTCACTCAATGATGTTTGTTGTGATCAGTGCAATCAACCCAGGAGAAACTTTTGCTGCTCTTGATCAATCGGGGTTTTATCTGTGAAAGACTAGTGGTCTTGACAAGAAGCTTTGTCTCTGCTCCAAATCTCAAATCCATTGGGATATAGTATCTATCAAGAAAAATGTAGAACGAAATTAGTTAATTACTTTGGTAAACTCACAACCAAATTAAAACTAGAGTCTGACAAAAAGCAAGAAAATATGTACTACCCTCAAATTCACCAAAGCTAATCATATCAACCACTTCCTTAATCAAGAAAATTCAACTTTCCTAAAGAAAACAAAATTAGATGCACACTTCCAAAGATGACAAACTATAAATTCCTTAAGATTTCTCTGCAAAAGAATCAACTCAGATCTATGAAGCTATCCTTTCTTGAATGGATTTGGCCCCAGTCCACCACGATGAAGTGAAAGTAAAGCCTACAAGTACTAATCTATGCTATGCTACAGTACAGTAGTACCTCCAAGATGGCTCAAATTTAAGAAAAGCTTCTCCATCTAAGATAGACAGTGTGATCGTGTCCCTGTAGATGAAGTAACCCTGCCAGAAAGTCACACGAGTTAAGTAGACCATGCCAAGAAGTTCAACTAAGCCAACAATAGTTGTCGACATCAGATATGCTCATGTGGAAACAAAGTCTAACAGTAAAGGAAAAGGTAAAGGTGGATGATACTCGAGGTTAAAAAGGAATTGAATTGCTTCAAAAGTAGCTTGATCAGAAGAAGATTCTTATGAAAGAAGTAAGAAAGAAGAACTTAAGGAACTTTCACAAGACACATCCTAGTAGTTCTGGTATGGTTGCCAAAAAACCACCAAGTGTTGATAAGATCAGACCTACTATCACAAGTGAAGGAACTGGTTTATATAAGCCATGGGTTCCGATGTTTACAGAAGATGACGCTACATAAGTGAATCGTAGTCTCGGGAAATGATGAAGATGACAGCAACAATGATCATGAGACAAGTAACGAAGACAATGATCAGGAGAATAAAAGTGAAGAGCAAGAATCTGATTCAGAACAAGATGAAGAATCTGAAGATGATGATCAAGAAGAGGAGGAGTTATATCATACCGCATCTCCAAGCTTGATGATAAAGATGATGATAATCTGGAATTAGAAAATGATGATGTGAATAAAACAATGAAGATAGTAATGATGTGAATAAAAGCGATGAAGAAAGTGATGATGTGATTAAAGGCGATAAAGAAATTGTTCAAGGTGAGGGTGTTGATGCTGAAATGATTGACGCTCAACAAGGGAATGAAAATTTAGAGACTACTCAAGAACAAGTTGTTGAAGATGCTCATGTGACAATTTCTACTGTTACAAAGAAGACTGAAGTTTCTTTGGTTACTAGCTACTTCCTACTTCGGTTCATCCAACATGCATCCAAAAATTCCTAAATTTATTTAGATATACCTCATACTTATGCATGAAATTGGTTTTCTCTACTAGATGTTCATGTCCACCATGAAGTCCCAAGAACTCAGGCACCCACTCTTCTTACAATACCAGTTTCTGTTATCACTGAATCATCACCTGTATACACAAACATTCCTCAATCATCACAAACCTTCACACCTCCACCAATACTGACAACACCCAATCCATCACCGACAATTAAAACTACAAATCATCTATCTACACTTCTTGACTTTGCATCAGTGTTTTGATTAAACGATAGAATAACAGCATTGGAAAAAAAAGTTGCTAAACTTAAAAAGGACCCTTTACACACTCAAGTGACAACTTTAGTTGATGAACATCTAGACACTAGGTTGGGAGAAACCATAGAAGAATTCATGAACTTCCTTTCGAAGTCACTCACGGCTAGAATCAAAGAGCAAGTAAAAGATCAACTGCCTCAAATTCTGCCTAAGGAAGTGTCTAACTTTTCTTCACCTGTGATCGAATCATTGATTATAGAATCACATGATGAAGTTACTCTAGAAAAGGTGTCTTCTCAACCACATTCTACTTATGAAGATGCTTCTACACTTACTGAATTTGAGTTAAAGAAGATTCTTATCGACAAAATGGAGAAAAGTGAATCATATCTGGCAGCTCCCGAACACAAAGATTGCTATGATATGGTGAAAAGCTACTTTTCAAAGGTTTAGTTTGGGGAAGTTTCGAGGTATTTGGTTATAAGGCATGTGATATTGCGTGAGGACACACAATCGTTTAGTTTGGGGAATTTTGATAAGTGTAAAATACACATATCCGTTAATACCTAAAATAACCCAATTAAACCCAAAACAGTCCAAAAATGGCAAAAATATGCTTGTATTTGTGTTTTGTGTATGCAGGTACGGATATATCAAAAATCACAAGAAAACAGTCAAAAACGGGCAAGCACGGACACGAGAATCAGAAGAGTACAAAAAGAAGCCAAAGATTCAAAGCCGAAGCCAGAAAAGTCAAATCCAGTCAAAAATGGTCAACAAAAAGTCAACCAATAAAAGTCAAAACCCAAAAACATTCCATTTTCACCCTCCAAGTTTCACCAAAGTCCAAAAATAGCCCTTCACCTCTTATTGGGCCTTAAAAACCTTAATGGGCCTGAAAAACCCAAAAACCCCATACCCGGATCCATAAGCCCATTACCCTAGCCCAACTCTTCCTTTTTATAAACCACAAGGGCCAGTTTTGCAATTTCTGAAACTAGTTTATAACTAGAAAAGGAGGAATCAAAAGAGAGGGACTAAAATTGCAATTATCCCAAAGTTTAAAAATTTGTTACCCGCTTCAGTTATAAAGGCGCGAAGCCTTTTTACTGTTCATTCGTCTCTCTCGTTTCACCAAACAGTCAAAACAAAGGGCAAATTAAAATCAATGGGCAATTAAGACAATTCATGAGCTCTCTAACAAGATTGCAAGGACAGATAAGTCAAATCAAGAGGCAATCATTCCTCACTCAAGCTCTAGGCCACGTGGACATGAAGAAAGCACACAAGAGGCGTGGGTTTTGCACTAAACTCACTCACATAAGTAGCACAAGCTGTCACAATCAAAGAATGACAGCTTGGCAATCCTCTAGTGTCCACAAATGATCAAACGGCTCAAAATCATGATCTAATGATTTATTGAATGAATGGTGATGATTGAAGGATTGGGGAGCAAGGCAAGAGAGACTAGAAGCTTCACCTGCAGCCTATAAATAGACCCTCTCATCACACACACAAGGACGTCCTTTTCTTTTTCCTTTCTAGATTTTTAGCCTAGTATAGTTTTTAAGCTTAATGTAATTTTTAAATCAGTTGTAATTTCTTTTAAGTAATGTAATTCAGCTCTTTTTAATGAAATTTAGTTTAAGTCAGTTATAAGCTCTCTTTTCTTTTTATTCATAAGCTCTCTTAATAAGCCAAATTGTCTCAATAAGCTAATAAGCTCATTTTAAGCTCTTTCAGTCTATAAGCTGAAATAGAGCTTATTTAATTTAGTATTAATCATATCTAAACCTTAAATCAGTTTAACATATATTTACCTTTGCATTTTGGGATTATTAGCTTATGGAAGGGGGATCTATAAAGGAAGGATCCCCAAGGACTCATACCTTAGCTTATTAATAAGCTAGGGAGGTTGTAGCTGCCATATTTGGTTCCTCTTGTTTAGCTAGAGGAATAAGTAAGTCTCTCTTTATTTTCCTTGTTTTTTTAGTTTAGATAGTTGTTTTATTGCTTTATATCCTAGATCTGCTTATTTGCTTATTAAGTTAGCTTATTAGTGCTTATTTGTGGATCATATAGCTTAATAGTCCTAATTGTTCATCTGTTCTTGATCTTCTTAGTCTAGATCATAGTTCTTACATAATTTGTCATATAAGTCTTAAAAAACCAAAAATAGTAGAAGATTAGTTTAAATCTTAGATTATTGCTTATTTAATTGTTCATTCATGATCATTAAGTTAGTTTTAAGCTATTAAGCATCTAATTAATAAGTTTTCATCATTAGATTTCACTTTAAAAGCTTTTCTCAAAACTGTCAAGTTCTGAAAGGGGTGTTTGGCATAAGCAAGTTTGACCTCTAAAAGTCAAACTGCATTGTGAGTTTTACTTGAGATAGTTGTGCAATCATTATTTACTAGTTTAGAAAGAGTTTTTGTAGGTTATAATTCAAATTTGAAAAAGTTAGGGTCTAATATCATAGTTTCAGCACCAGGGGAATTTCTCTTTGATTTTCACTTGTGCAAAATTTGATCTAAGCTTTAAAAGGCTTGGATTTTGCTTGCTTTGTGTTCTAACACTCTTATTGAGTGTGTTTAGTGCAGGGTTAACCATCTTGGTTACCTGCAAGTTCCATTTGAGCAAATTGCATACCACATCAGCAGTAGTAACCACAGTTACTACTGCTGAACTTTTGGTTCATTTTTAGGTAAGTATTTCTAGGTTTTAGGATCTAAAATTCACATAGCTTATAGTTTAGTTATAGTTTAGACTAGATTAAGTCTTAGTTTTCATTTCAAAACTTATTTGCTTAAGTACATTTAGCCTTAAAGTTCACACAAAAAAGCCAAAAGACTAAAAACAGTAGTTTATTAAGTAGTTTCTTAAATTGTTAATTTTAGCTTAAGGTGTTTGTTTTTATAGCTTAAATAGATAGTTCATTAGTAGTTGCATAAGTTCTCATAAGCTCTTAGTCCAGTATTGCTTATTGAGCTTTTAAGCTTACTTGGTTTTTGTACTAATTGGCTTAATCTCTGAGTTTGCTTGTTTCATGATCATTTTCAGTAGCTTAAAAGAGTTACTAGCTCTATTTTTTTTCATTTTTAGCTCAAGCAACTTATAAGCTATCTAGAACACCTTTCCTTTTTAAAATTAAGTTTAATTTGAGCTTAATATAGCTGTTTAAGTAAAAGTAAGCCCAAACACTAACTTTAGTTAGTTTTAGTTTATGTTCCTTTTATTAAAATTGCTTATTTTTTTATCCTCTATAAATTCCAATATTTAGTTTTTCGTAA
>BQNB010137937.1:0-17777 GCA_026074375.1 Tanacetum coccineum
TCGTTCGGTTCAAACTAGAATATTCTAGTTCGGTGATCTTGTTCGGCTTACTCGTTCGGTTACCCTGTTCGGTCCTACTCATTCGGTCCCAACTACTACGAAACACAAATTTTCAAAACTTAAAAAAACATATTTTTTAATGGTTTTTAGCAAAAAATTCTTGTACAACCAGTGTTACTAATCTTACAGGAACAATAAAAATGAAAGATTATGGTTTTTAAGCCAAAAAAATTGAATCACTATTTTGCTCTTTGTAAAGATATTTGAACACAAATCAAACACAAAAACTAAACACACCACTCCATGGCTCTGATACCAATTGTAGAATTCTAGTAATCTTATGATCAAACCAAGAACAAGAGTGAGATGTGGGTTGTGAAGTAGAGATAGAATGGATGGAAAATGGATGAAGTGTATTATGATGAAATGTTACAAATGGAACAACCAACCCCTCTCCAAGGCTAAGAGAGGGTTTATATACTTCCTATAGGTCGGCCCATGGGCTATGATGGGCTTCCCATGGGTCTTGGGCCGGACTAGATTACTAATCTAATCATTACATAAACTACGAGCTAAGACTATTACAACTTGGATGTGACCGACACTTTTTATGTTTCCAACACATCCCTTTGTAATACACCATGTTCATAATACCGCAAGTCAACAGCACACTCCAAATGTTATCATCGTTGTATGAAGAAAATAGAAATATAGCTATCCTGCTCCACTGCCTCCTGAAAAAGAAATGCAGTAAAAAAAACTAAACGACTTAGCAACTCACAAATGTAAGTCGACACCGTGTAAGCTAAAAACGTGAGCTCAAACAAACACCCCTGTTTAAAAACAATGCCTTTTAGTATATACCTAATCAAATTTGTCTTTTAGTGACATGGCTTTTAGTATATACATACCTAATCAAATTTGTCTTATAATGACATGCCTTTTAGTATATACACAAATGAGAATATATTAGCTACAATTCTTTCTAGCCAATTGACTACAATTTTGTGTTATAAATCGTGAATCCATGAGTATGAAAGTGGGTCCTTAAGTTCTTTCTGTGGGTCCTTAAGTTATTTCATATGTATTTTTAGTCAAAGATTGTAGCTAGTTGGCTATTGTCTCTTGTCGGCTCACAACCAATGTGGCAGTGGTTAAAAGAACGCAGGACTTGAAATTTGGCTAATAATAATAATAAACCGAAGCTGAAATAAGACCACTACCTCTTGCCGGCTCATAACCGATGTGGTAGTCGTTTAAAGGGTGGAAGTAATAATAATAATAAAAACTGTGGGCTGATAAAAGTTTACTGCCTCTTGCCGGCTCACAACCGATGTTGCAGCCTTCTAAAAGGTTGAGGAATCTACCAAGGTCGAAATAAGACTCCTGGACCATGGTCGGCTCGCATACCGATGTGGCAGTTGTTTAAAGGACCGAGGTTTAATAATGTTACAATAATAATAATAATAATAAAGCCAAATTTCAACTCCGAGGTTATCTAAAAAATGATAACCCCTAAATCATGCGAAATTAGAACCTTAATGTGGACCTTATTCTTACCATATCGTCTCTTTAAAAAAGGATTTTAAACTAATTGTGGTCTAAATCGGGTTTTACTTTTTATGAATAAGACAGAGAGAGAGAGAGTTAATTTATATATCACAAATAATAATAATAAAATCTTTAGAGGATTTAGAAAATAAGAGAGCGGAAAGTAGCTATGCATACACAATTAGCATTTATAAGTAGTGTTAGCAGCTTAACTTGTATTGAACAATGATTTCGTTTTTAAGCTTGGTTTTGGGCAGGTGAAAAATCAAGGACGATGAATTTATCCTTTTAGTGTTTCTTGATCCGTAAAATTATGATATGTATGAATAATAACAATAAACGCATAAAAATGGGAAAACGGGGGCTTGTCAAAACTAGTGATTTCTTAATCATCTTAGATGAACACTTAGCTACTTTTCGAGGTAATTAGTTTAAGGGGGTTAAAATTTTTGGTTTTCTAAGTGTGTTTATAACATTGCGTGAGGACACGACAATAGCTTAGTATGAGGGATTTTAGTATGTGCTTATTTACACATACCTTTTACCTAATAAAACGACCCTAAATGACCTAAAACAGATGAAAAATACAGTATATATGTGTGTTTTGGTTATTGTGCTATGCAGGTATCGAATATCAAGAAAAGGACAAAAACAAATGTAAAACGGACAAAACCGAGCACGGGAATGGAATGAGCGCAAAAAAAACCAAAGCCAAAAGCGTGCCCATCTTCTACGGACCAACCCGGGCCCACTTAATGGGTCGGGTCAACCCACATCTTATTAAGCCTAATTCATTAAAGCCTATTTACCTTTTTATTAATACTCGGCCCGATATCTCTTTTATTATAATAAACGGCCCAAGACTTCATAAGAAAAGGCCTAGCTCCAAATAGTCAAACATATAAGGACGGGGTCAAAATTATTGTTGATCTTCACCTTTCCCTCCATTCCCACACAGTACAAATTGAGCAACCAATTCCAAAGGCATCAAATGCTTCTAGAAGTACATGCTCCTGACATCTCTGACACATCAAATTAGCCACGCTGGCAATCCCCATCAATTTGATTGGCTAATTAGACGTGTACTTTATCCAACGGCTTAAAGATTGAAGATTAGAGGCAGTTATTGATAGAGGGCCAAGATTAGAGGAATGGGGCACGTCCTGAAGGCTAGAAGGTGCCTCTCACCCCTTTAAATAGAGGGCTTGATCACACACTGTGAGGCATATAGGATTTTAGCTTAAGCTTATAGTATTTAGTAGCTTTTCAATAGCTTATAGGTTTAATTTTATGTAATTTACTTTCCAAAGCATTGTAATCCTTCAATTTTCCATAAAAGTCAGCTTTCATTTAAATTTGTGTTTTAATTCAAGTTTATTTCTTAATGCAATGTTGTTCAATTTGATCATAATCTCCTTATAAGCTCTTATAAGCTCTTTAATACTACATAAGCTTGCTTCTACTTAGTTAAGCCTTCAAAAGCTTAACTGAGTTTAGATATTAACTTTAATTCTCCCCTAAATTACCTCAACTTAAAATTTAGATGATAAGCCAATTATGGATGGGCTTATGGACAATACCAGCTTACATCTGATAAGCAGGAGCTTTTAGACAAGCTCCTTTGAGCATTTATGATCCCTGTTTGAGCTAGGATCAAGGTACAGCTCATTTTTACTCTTATTTAGCTCAAATATTAGCTTATTAATGTGTAGCTTATAGATTTGCTTATCATTGCTTATTATCTGTTTGATTGTGCTTATTTGTCATTTATTTGCTTAGTTCAATATCTGTTTTAGCTTATTTCAAACCTTTATAGTGTAAAAATGCAAAACCAAAATTTAAGGGAGTGTTTGGCACAAGCAGCCTTTGAATCATCTTTAATCAGCTTAAACTTAGTCTATTTATCAGTTGTTATAAGTTTTCAAAGTCTAAATCTAAGTTTTAAGGTATTTTCTAATCATGGTTTGAATTTGTGGTATCCTTGGTTGATATTTAAGCTTGTTTGATCTGAACTTGATTAGTAGCTTGTTAGTGTTGTTTTCATATTTGTTCTAAGTCCTTAATGCAGTAGTTATGAGTTAGAATAGGTTTGCAATTGCCATTCTGTTTTTAAGCCAAATCTATCCAAGTTTTCTAGTCTTTTTTTTTAATTTCCAAAAGCCAGTTTTCATTAGTAAATCTAGCTAAGATAGAATTAGTTTTAAGGTCTGAATTTGATTATATAAGCTTATTGGACAACAAGCTTAATCTGTTATCACTTTTTAAGTCTTTTCATTAGTTTTTAGTAGCTTAATTTTAGGGCTGCATTTTGCTATTTTCAAACTTCTAAAATCCAAAAACACAAGTAGTTTAGTCTGTCTTTTTCATTTACTTTTTTTTCTAGCTTATTTCTTTTTGGTTGTGCTTAATTCCTGCTTATTTGACTTCTTTGGTTATCAAATTTAATCTGTTTTTAATTTGTAGCTTATTTCTTTTTCTTATTAATCTTTAGGATATCTTAGAATGTGGTAGTTTAGTCCTAAGTCCTGTTTTGATGTTCACTGTCTTTTAGCTTATTAAGAGTTTTTCAGCTTATAATGTTAGATTATTTTTGGTCCTTTTTGCTTATTTGAGTCTAGTGTTAGGTATATTTAGCTTATTTAGAATTTGTCCTAGCTTATAGGGTCTTTTAGGCTTATTCAGTTAAGCTCAAAAGCTTGTTAAGTTTTTAAGCATTTCTGCCCTTTTAGTTAGCTTATTACCATCTTATTTTGTGAGTTTCATAAAAAAGTCATTTTATTAAGTTTGCTTATTTTGTTCTTTTATAGTTTCAAAAAGAAAAATTAAAAAAATGTTTTATAAAAAAGAAATGTCACAGGGGTCGAACCTGTGACCTCTCCTTCACAACCCCAACGCTTTAGCACACACACTCACTACCAACTGCCCTTGGGTCTTTTTCGTTAATAGTTTGCACTAATTAATTAATATAGTGTTATTTTGGTTTATGCTTATAAAGCTTATTTCTTATTTTAACAGCTTATTCGTAGGGCTTATTTTCAATTTGTATTTTTTTTTAGCTTTTAAATAGTTAAGTGTGCTTTTCATGAATTTTTCAGATTTTTATAAATTAGTTTAAGTTTTATAATATTTTTAGATTAAAACAGTTTTTAATTCATAAAAAATTAAATAAAAGTAAAAAAAATATAATTCTTTTTTTCTAAAATTATTTTTAATCATTTAGGACCCTTAGAAATTAAATTTGCATTTTTAGGGTTAAAATTTGATAATTTAAGTTTTCAAGTCTCGGTTTTAGTTTCCCGTTATCGTTTTTAGCTTTAATTCTTAATTGCCTTATTTATTTTTGCGTTTCATAAGTAGAAATAGAATCAAAAACCCAAAATATTTGATATTCAAGCATCAAACAAAGTACTTTCGCGGTTTTCAAATTCGCCTCTTGTCGGGATACGACATCCGGGAGATAAAATATTGTTTGTCCTCAAGCAATTTTCATATCAAACGGGATACTCTTTATACTATAATTAATTTGGTATTTTAGGTATATATTATATATCCTATTATCATCGAATCAAAATTTTGGCGCCGTTGCCGGGGAGAGGTGTACGATTTTCGTGAAGTATTTGAAGTTAGTGCCTTGAAGATCCTTCCCCGTGAAGTTATTGTTTATAATTTTCTATTTTCTTTTATAAAACCATAAAAATACAAAAATACTTTGTTTTCAATTTATTTTATAAAATACCAAAAAAATTAAAAAATATTAAAAAATAACCGTTGTGTCACTTGTGAAAACGGCTACCTTTAGATTTACAAACTATAAGAGAGGTTTAAGGAGGATCGATCCAACGAACTTCGACCCGAAAGGAGAAGGTTTTTAAAACGCTTCGCGCTTACCCGCTCCTCCGCTTCTTTGTGCGTTTTTCTAGAGATCTACCGTACACTTGTTCGATTATCGGTCACAAAAATATTTTTGTTTTATTTTATTTTAGTGCATGAGCACTCGCTCTACGTCTTCAAATCTATTTTCTCCGCTTAGAGACCCCGAGAGTCTTATTCGACGAAGGAATTTAGGTGAACCGTCATCTCTTTTCGACTTCAAAGAAGTTATGAGCATTCCTCATAATAACATGGGACCGCCGGTGGTGAGACCTAACGAGCAAGCTCCCCGATCAATAGAGGAGTTGTGCCAACCGTCTATAGATGGACGGGGCGGACCAATTGCCCCGATTCCAATTCAAGCAACGGATTTTGGACTTCGTCATCACATGATACAACAAGTTCAAAATATTTGCCAATTTCACGGGTTACCGGGCGACGATGCCAATAGACATATTGACAAATTTTTGGAAATTACTCAACATATGAAACAAAATGGTGTCTCCGATGACGCCCTTCGCTTGTCTCTTTTCCCATATTCTTTGCCGCATCATGCTATCGCATGGTATGATCGACTTCCAAGGAATTCCATCTACTCTTTCGACGATATGATAAGGAAATTTCTCTCGAGATATTTTCCTCCTTCGATGGTGACTAAATTAAGAAACGAGATCACGAAATTTGAACAAAAACCGCACGAATCATTATTCGAGGCATGGGAGCGTTATAAATTGTCCATTGATCGGTGTCCTAACCATAACATGCTTTTAGTTACACAAATTGATATGTTTTATAATGGTTTGACATTAAGTCATCGGGACACCATCAATGCTGCAACGGGAGGAACTTTTATGCAAAAGACACCGGAAGAATGTTACGAATTGATCGAGAACATGACCGCTCACCACAACCATTGGGACACTTTAGCAACTCGAGATGAGACGTCTAGAAATATCTCTTCTACTACTACTACCGAGATTCCGGAAGTTGTTCGACAATTGGAAATGATGAATAAGAATTTTGTAGAGATGATGAGACAAATTCAAACGATCAAATCTGTTGATACGAAATGCGAGACTTGTGGTGGTCCCCATTCCTTTACCGAGTGCCCAGCCATCGATGGCTACACTTAAGAGGCCGTTTATGCTACTACGGGTAACCATAATTTGGGGGGTAATTCCTACCAACCACAAGGTGACCGGAATTTTCTTAGCTATCGCTCTAATAATTACCGAATGTGCAAAATAATCAAAACCGATACAATCAAAATCAAAATCAAGGGAATTTTCAAGCCCCAAATTATCAAGCTCCGAATAATCAAGGAAGAGGGCAAAACTTCAATCAAGGAAACAACAATTATCAAGCTCTGAATTTTCAAGCTCCGAATTATCAAGCTTAAGTTGGACCTTCAAACGAGTTAACAAACTACATAAAGAGTAATGAAGCTACTTTGAGAGCAATGCAAACTCACATGACTAACATGAAGACGGAATTGCGAAATGAGTTCAAATCTACGATTGATGCACGAATCAATAAGATAGAGAATCAAAACAATCAAATAATGAACATATTAACTAATATGCAAAATAAAAATTCCTCGGGTTCGGGATCACTTCCTAGTAATACCGTTGCTAACCCGAGAGGTGACGTGAAAGTTATTACCACCCGAAGTGGTGTTGCTTATAATGGACCTACGATTCCACCTACTCCTTCTCCTCTCCCGAAGAAAGTGAAACGTGAAACCGAGGTGACAAAGGACAAGGTGCAAAATACAAGTTTAGGAAGTACCGCACACGTCCAACCTCCGGATGTCCAAGACCCGATTTCAGAACCCGAAGTTGCTCCAAAACCTAAACCTAAACCGTCAATACCTTATCCTTCGAGGCTTAACGACCAAAAGCTCTGTGAAAAAGCTAATAATCAAATGTTGTAGTTTCTTTAAATGTTTCAAAGATTACACTTCCATATTAGCTTCGCGGATGCTCTTCTTCATATGCCAAAGTTTGCTTCTACGTTTAAGAGTCTTCTAAGTAATATGGAAAAGTTGTTCGAATTAGCAAACACTCCGTTAAATGAAAATTGTTCGGCGGTGCTCCTAAAGAAATTGCCCGAAAAACTTGGAGACCCCGGCAAGTTTCTAATCCCGTGTGATTTTCCGGAGCTAGATGAATGCTTAGCCTTGGCCGATCTTGGCGCTAGCATTAATATAATGCCTCTTTCTGTGTGGAAGCAGCTTTCACTCCCGGAACTCACTTCGACCCGCATGACACTCGAACTCGCAGACCGATCGGTTGCTCATCCGAAAGGTGTCGCCGAAGATGTTTTTATGAAAGTAGGAAAGTTTTATTTTCTGACCGACTTCGTTGCAGTTGATTACGATGTTGATCCTCGGGTTCCCCTCATCCTTGGGAGACCTTTCTTGAGGATGGCAAGAGCTTTAATCGATGTTTATGGTGAAGAATTAACTCTACGAGTCGATGATGAGGCCATTACGTTTAAAGTCGGGCAAACTTCGAGATACTCCCGTAGTTACGAAACGGTTAATCAAGTCAATGTCATAGACGTTGCTTGTGAGGAGTATGCTCAAGAAGTGCTCGGATTTTTGGATAGTTCGACAAGTGGTAATCCTACTCCTTTGGATCCTACCATCGCTTCTTCTTCCCTCTCGTTCACTCCTTTTGAAGGAGGAGATTTCATTTTGGAAGAGATTGAGACTTTTTTATGTACCCCGGAAGAGCTTTCTAATTTAGATGACGATTATTACGACACGGAGGGAGACATTCTTTACCTTGAAAAATTGTTAAATGAAGACTCGTCTTCGACTCTCCCTCCGATGAAAAATGTCGACCTTAAGCAAGTTGATGTTACTATGACAAAGCCTTCAATCGAAGAACCACCGAAACTCGAGCTTAAGGGTTTACCTTCTCATTTAGAATATGCATTTTTAGAAGGAACCGATAAATTACCCGTCATAATTTCTAAGGAGTTAAAAGATGAAGAAAAAGCCTCCCTTTTAAAGATTTTTAAGTCACACAAACAGGCCATCGCATGGAAGATTTTCGACATTAAGGGTATAGACCCTAGTTTTTCCACTCACAAGATCTTAATGAAAGACGACTTTAAACCGGCGGTTCAACATCAAAGAAGGGTGAATCCAAAAATTCATGTGGTTATCAAAAAGGAAGTTATCAAACTCCTTGATGCCGGATTGATTTACCATATCTCCGATAGTCCGTGGGTGAGCCCCGTTCATTGTGTGCCTAAGAAGGGTGACATGACCGTAGTTGAAAATGAAGATAATGAGTTAATACCTACTAGGTTAGTTACGGGATGACGAGTTTGTATTGATTATCGTAAGCTTAATGATGCCACTCGTAAAGACCATTTCCCGTTGCCTTTTATGGACCAAATGCTAGAACATTTAGCGGGAAATGAATACTATTGTTTTTTAGATTGATTTTCTGGATATTTTCAAATTTTAATTGACCCGCAAGACCATGAGAAGACTACCTTTACTTGCCCTTATGGGACGTTTGCCTACCGACGTATGCCTTTTGGCTTATGTAATGCTCCGGGCACGTTCCAAAGGTGCATGATGGCCATTTTTCACGATATGATCGAGGAAACAATGGAGGTCTTTATGGAAGATTTCTCGATCTTCAAGGATTTTTTCTCGTCATGCCTCTCCTATTTAGACAAAATGCTAAAACGGTGCGAAGACACTAACTTAGTTCTAAATTGGGAGAAATGCCATTTTATGGTAAAAGAAGGCATTGTTCTAGGACATAAGATTTCAAAGTCCGGGATTGAGGTCGACAAAGCTAAAGTTGATGTTATAGCTAAACTCCCTCATCCGACTTCCGTTAAAGGTGTTCGAAGTTTTTTAGGGCACGCCGGGTTCTACCGTCGATTTATTCAAGATTTTTCTAAAATCGCCTGGCCGATGACCCATCTTCTTGAAAAAGAAACTCCGTTTATTTTCTCGAAAGAATGTATTGAAGCGTTTAATATACTTAAAAAGAAGTTAACCGAAGCCCCGATTTTAGTTGCCCCCGATTAGGACCTACCATTTGAAATTTTGTGCGACGCTAGTGATTATGCGATAGGTGCAGTCTTGGGGCAATGTAAGACCAAACATTTTCAGCCTATACATTATGCAAATAAGACCATGACGGATGCTCAAGCACATTACACGACTACGAAAAAAGAGTTATTAGCCGTGGTGTATGCTTTTGAGAAATTCCGGCCTTACTTAGTCTTATCAAAGACCATAGTGTATACGGACCACTCGGCTATTAAGTATCTTCTTGCTTAGCAAGATGCTAAGCCGAGATTGCTCCGGTGGATTCTTCTACTCCAAGAATTTGATGTCATTATTCGTGATAAAAAAGGAGCAGAGAATCTAGCGGCCGACCATTTGTCTAGATTAGAAAATCCTCATGAAGGTGATCTCGAGAAAAAAGAAATAACCGAAACATTTCCTCTCGAGACCCTCGGAATGATATCTTTTCATGGTGATTCTAGTACCCCATGGTTTGCCGACATTACAAATTACCATGCGGGAAATTTTGTTGTAAAAGGGATGTCGTCCCAACAAAAGAAAATTTTCTTTAAGGACGTAAAGCATTATATTTGGGACGACCTCTACTTGTTTAAGATTTGTGCGGATCAAGTGATTAGACGATGTGTTCACGGCCAAGAAGCCGTTGAAATCCTCACGGCTTGCCATAATGGACCCACTGAGGGACATCATGGTGCGAACTACACCGCTAAGAAGGTCTTCGATTCTGGTTTTTATTGGCCTACTATTTATCGTGATGCCCATGACTTTGTCACACGGTGTGACGCTTATCAACGTCAAGGCAAAATCTCGCAACGTGATGAAATGCCTCAAAATACAATTTAAGTTTGCGAGATCTTTGACGTGTGGGGCGTCGATTTTATGGGACCGTTCCCGTCTTCTCGAGGGAACAAGTACATTCGCGTGGCTTTCGAATACTTGTCTAATCGGTTTGAAGCATAAGCGCTCCCCACTAATGATGCACGAGTTGTTGTTAAATTATTGAAATCTCTTTTTGCCCGATTTGGAACTCCTCGTGCTATAATTAGTGATCGTGGTACCTATTTTTGTAATGACCAATTCGCGAAAATCATGCTTAAGTATGGAGTTACCCACCGTCTTTCTACCACGTATCATCCATAAACGAGTGGACAAGTGGAGGTTTCAAATCGAGGTTTGAAACGTATTTTAGAAAGGACCGTAGGAGAAAACCGTGCTTCTTGGTCCGATAAGTTAGATGATGCATTATGGGCCTTTCGCACCGCTTTCAAAACACCCATTGGGTGCACTCCTTATAAGCTCGTGTACGGGATGGCTTTCCATCTTCATATCGAACAACACAAGGCCTATTGGGCCTTAAAACATTGTAATTTTGACCTAAAGACCGCGGGTGATCACCAAAAAGTTCAAATGAATGAATTAAAAACTCGAGTATTTAGCCTACGAGGAACTCTGTTAATTACAAAGAGAAAACGAAGAAGGATTCACTGACTCCATGATTCAAGAACCCGTCTTCACGTTGGGTGTGATCGAGTTCTTCTCTTTAATTCTCGATTAAAGATTTTCTCGGGCAAGCTCAAAACCCGTTAGACTGGACCGTTCACCGTTGCTCAAGTTTTCCCTTATGGAACCATCGAGTTATCTCAAAACGACGAACCAAATTTCAAGGTGAACGGTCATAGACTTAAGCATTATTTTAGAAGGGAGATACCACCGATGGTTGTCTCGGATCTCCAAACTTTCCCTATGGACCACTAAATATAGGGTCGAGTTAGGCTCGTAACTCGTTAACAAAAACAAGCGCTTCGTGGGTGGCAACCCATGCTTATCCTTAGTAGAAGTATATTAGTATAATATTTATCAATAAGTGTGATGTGAGGAGGCTCGCCTCTTCCTTTCTCGTGTTTCGTGTTTTGTGTTTTATGTCCAGGATTGCCCCAGATTTTGAAGACTCTCGTGCTCATGGTTTTGTCCGTCGTCCACTCGATCTTCAATCCTTAACATACTTATATATGGGAATCTGATATCCTAGATCTTATTGATTAACGTTTATGTATTAGCATAATTAATAAACGACTTTTGATTTGCGTAGAGACCCTTAATATTTGGATTATGCCTTGAAATTAGTATGGGGTAATAGTCTCACATTGAGGACAATGTGTAGTTCTAGTATGGGGGGATCTTTCGATTCGATCTTACTTGTATTTGCCTTGTCTTCACGTAACACCGTTTTTCCACCAAAAATAGCAAAAAATTTTAAAAATATGCCAAAATTTAAAAAAATTTAAAAAATAGAATAAGTGTTGTGACACGTAGTTTTGCCTTTTAAGGAATAAATTTTGACTTGATCGAGCATGTTGCACTCTAGCTTGCCCCTTCACTTATATAAATTTAAGCTTTTGCTAATCTTTTATACAAGAAGCTTTAAAACGCGAATTTTAGCTTGAAAAATTCAAGAGTTTGCAAGTTTCCATGATAGACTTTAAATTTGTTAAGCTTGTTTTATTAGACTAAGCATTCGCGGATCTTTTTATTAAAGATTTTAAATTTGCGAAGAACGAAAAATGATAGAGTTTTATATAAGTTTTGATGCTAAGCAAGGATTAGTTGGATCTCTTTAGAGATCATAGAGGTTAATTGTGGCTTTTTGCTCCCATCGGCTTAATAAACGTTATATAATTGTTGACTCACAACCGATGTGGTAGTCGTTTAAAGGGTGGAGGTAATAATAAAAAGAACTGTGGGCTGATAAAAGTTTACTGCCTCTTGCCGGCTCACAACCGATGTGGCAGTCTTCTAAATAAGGCACATAGTAATAATAATCCGAGACTGATAAAAGTTTGCTGCATCTTGCCGGCTTACAACCGATGTTTCAGCCTTCTAAAAGGTCGAAGAATTTACTGAGGTCAAAATAAGACTCCTAGACCATGGTCGGCTCGCATACCGATTTGGCAGTTGTTTAAAGGACCGAGGTTTAAAAATGTTGCAATAATAATAATAATAAAGCCAAATTTTGACACCGAGGTTATCTAAAAAAGGATAACCCCTAAATCATGCGAAATTAGAACCTTAATGTGGACCTTATTCTCACCATATCGTCTCTTTAAGAAAGGATTTCAAACTAATTATGGTCTAAACCCGGTTTTACTTTATATGAATAAGACATTAATTTATTTGTCACAAATAATAATAATAAAATCTTTAGAGGATTTAGGAAATAAGGGAGCGGAAAGTAGCTATGCATACACAATTAGCATTTATGAGTAGTGTTAGCATCTTAACTTGTATTTAACAATGATTTCGTTTTTAAGCTTAGTTTGGGGCAGGTGAAAAATCAAGGATGATGAATTTATCCTTTTAGTGTTTCTTGTTCCGTAAAATTATGATATGTATGAATAATAACAATAAATGCATAAAAATGGGAAAACGAGAGGCTTGTCAAAACTAGTAATTTCTTAATCCTCTTAGATGAACACTTAGCTACTTTTTGAGGTAATTAGTCTAAGGGGGTTGAAATTTTTGGTATTCTAAGTGTGTTTATAACATTACGTGAGGACACGGCAATAGCTTATTATGGGGGATTTTGGTATGTGCTTATTTACACATACCTTTTACCTAATAAAACGACCCTAAATGACCTAAAACAGATGAAAAATACAGTATATATGTGTGTTTTGGTTATTGTGCTATGCAGGTATCAAATATCAAGAAAAGGACAAAAACAAATGCAAAACAGACAAAACCAAGCACGGGAATGGAATGAGCGCGAAAAAAAATCGAAGCCAAAGGCGTGCCCATCTTCTACGGACCAACTCGGGCCCACTTAATGGGTCGGGTCAACCCACATCTTATTAAGCCTAATTCATTAAAGCCTATTTACCTTTTTATTAATACTCGGCCCAATATCTCTTTTATTATAACAAACGGCCCAAGACTTCATAAGAAAAGGCCCAGCTCCAAATAGTCAAACATATAAGGACGGGGTCAAAATTACTGTTGATCTTCACCTTTCCTTCCATTCCTACACAGTACAAATTGAGCAGGGTAAAATTAACCAATTCTAACGCATCAAATGCTTTTAGAAGTACATGCTCCTGACATCTCTGACACATCAAATTAGCCACGCTGGAAATCCCCAGAAATTTGATTGGCTAATTAGACGTGTACTTGATCCAACGGCTCAAAGATTGAAGATTAGAGGCGGTTATTGATAGAGGGCCAAGATTAGAGGAATAGGGAGCGTCCTGAAGGCTAGAAGGTTCCTCTCACCCCTATAAATAGAGGGCTTAATCACACATTGAGAGGCATGTAGGATTTTAGTTTAAGCGTGTAATATTTAGTAGCTTTTCAGTTGCGTATAGGTTTAATTTCATGTAATTTACTTTCCAAAGCATTGTAATCCTTCAATTTTCAATAAAAGTCAGCTTTCATTTAAATTCGTGTTTTAATTCAAGTTTATTTCTTAATGCAATGTTGTTCAATTTGATCATAATCTCCTTATAAGCTCTTCTAAGCTCTTTAATACTACATAAGCTTGCTTCTACCCAGTTAAGCCTTCAAAAGCTTAACTGAGTTTAGATATACACTTTAATTCTCCCCTAAATTACCTCAGCTTAAAATTTGAATGATAAGCCAATTATGGACGGGTTTATGGATAATACCAGCTTATCTTTGATAAGCTGGAGCTTTTAGACAAGCTCCTTTGAGCATTTATGATCCTTGTTTGAGCTAGGGTCAAGGTACACTTCCTTTTCACTCTTATTTAGCTCAAATATTAGCTTATTAATGTTTAGCTTATATATCTGCTTATCATTGCTTATTATCTGTTTGATTGTGCTTATTTGTCATTTATTTGCTTAGTTCAATATCTGTTTTAGCTTATTTCAAACTTTTATAGTGTAAAAATGCAAAACCAAAATTTAAGGGAGTGTTTGGCACAAGCAGCACTAACTTTTGTTAGTGCTGCCTATGCTATTTTAGCCTTTGAATCATCTTTAATCAGCTTAGACTTAGTCTATTTACCAGTTGTTATAAGTTTTCAAAGTCTAAATTTAAAACGTATTTTCTAATCATGGTTTGAATCTGTGGTATCCTTGGTTGATATTTAAGCTTGTTTGATCTGAACTTGATTAGTAGCTTGTTAGTGTTGTTTTCATATTTGTTCTAAGTCCTTAATGCAGTAGTTATGAGTTATAATAGGTTTGCAATTGCCATTATGTTTTTATGCCAAATCTGTCCAAGTTTTCTAGTCTTCTTTTCAAATTTCCAAAAGCCAGTTTTCGTTAGTAAATCTAGGTAAGATAGAATTAGTTTTAAGGTCTGAATTTGATTATATAAGCTTATTTGACAACAAGCTTAATCTGTTTTCACTTTTTAAGTCTTTTCATTAGTTTTTAGTAGCTTAATTTTAGGGCTGCATTTTGCTGTTTTCAAACTTCTAAAATCCAAAAACACAAGTAGTTTAGTCTGTCTTTTTCATTTACTTTTTTTTCTAGCTTATTTCCTTTTGGTTGTGCTTAATTCCTGCTTATTTGACTTCTTTGATTATCAAACTCAATCTGTTTTTAATTTGTAGCTTATTTCTTTTGCTTATTAATCTTTAGGATAGCTTAGAAAGTGGTAGTTTAGTCCTAAGTCCTGTTTTGATGTTCACTGTCTTTTAGCTTATTAAGAGTTTTTCAGCTTATAATGTTAGCTTATTTTTTTGTCCTTTTTGCTTATTTGAGTCTAGTGTTAGGTACATTTAGCTTATTTAGAATTTGTCCTAGCTTATAGGGTCTTTTAGGCTTATCCAGTTAAGCTCAAAAGCTTGTTAAGTTTTTAAGCATTTCTGCCCTTTTAGTTAGCTTATTACCAGCTTATTTTGTGAGTTTCATAAAAAAGTCCTTTTATTAAGTTTGCTTATTTTCACTTGTTCTTTCATAGTTTCAAAAAGAAAAATAAAAAAATGTTTTATTAAAAAGAAAGGTCACAGGGGTCAAACCTGTGACCTCTCCTTCACAACCTCAATGCTTTAGCACACACACTCACTACCAACTGCCCTTGGGTCTTTTTTGTTAATAATTTGCACTAGTTAATTAATATAGTGTTATTTTGGTTTATGCTTATAAAGCTTATTTGCTTATTTTAACAGCTTATCCGTAGGGCTTATTTCCAGTTTGTATTTTTCTTAGCTTTTAAATAGTTAAGTGTACTTTTCATGAATTTTTCAAATTTTTTCAAATTAGTTTAATATTTTTTATAATATTTTTAGATTAAAACAGTTTTTAATTCATAAAAAATTAAATAAAAGTCAAAAAAATATAATTTTTTTTTCTAAATTTTTTTTTAATCATTTAGGAACTTTAGAAATTAAATTTGCATTTTTTGGGTTAAAATTTAATAATTTAGATTTTCAAGTCTCGGTTTTAGTTTCCCGTTATCGTTTTTAGCTTTAATTCTTAATTGCCTTATTTGTTTGCTTGTCTTTATTTGTTTTTGCGTTTCATAAGTTTAAATAGAATCAAAAACCCAAAATATTTAATATTCAAGCATCAAACAAAGTACTTTCGTGGTTTTCAAATTCGCCTCTTGTCGGGATACGACATCCGGGAGATAAAATATTGTTTGTCCTCAAGCAATTTTCATATCAAACGGGATACTCTTTATACTATAATTAATTTGGTATTTTAGGTATATATTATATATCCTATTATCATCGAATCAAATTAAACGAATGTATGGCAGGCCAAAGTTAGCCCATGAAATGTACAGGAGTCTGAGCACGCTATTTTGTCGCCATGCGTCATGTTCTTTAGGATACAAGGTAATATCTGATTGTAGGCTTGTAGCACAAAGTATTGAACAAGGGTAAATGGCACAAAAAGGTATTTAACTAAGGGTTCATTTCCAATCAAGGTATCACACTTTTTTTCTTGCATGAAAAGGCACCCAACTTATATTTTTGGCCAACATAGGTATTTTCATTAAATATTTAACGATCATCCGGTAAGTTTTACATTTCAAATGCACCGACCACTACCACCACTAAGCCTCCCCACCACCATCACTACCAAGCACCGCCTCCACCACCAACCACCGCCGTAAATATCTCTACCACAAAGTTGAATAAGTAAATAAATGACATGATTACCATTTCATATAATCATGATCAAAACGCAATGAAAACACCTCCTGATACGACCCTGTTAGAGGTTGTATAGGGATAAGGCATCACTTTTAGCGTGTGCGAGCTCCATAAGAAAATAGAGAGTAACGTGGAAGGTTATAAATCGAGTAACGTGGAAGGCACCACTTTTGTCTTATAAATACTCTTGTACTTTGTCTTATAAAATAAATCAAGTTAAAGATTAATAAAAGGTACTGTTCATCGGAATACTATTTACGCGCACTATTCACCAGAGTTACTGTTCACGCGGTACTGTTCATCGATACTATTCACCAGAATTTTTTTTCTGTTATTCAAGTTATTGTTCGCGGAAGGACTGTTAATGGCATCGGGCGACAAAGATCGGGACACAAAAGACGCACTATTTAAGCTCTTACAAATGGGTACGGTGACCGAATATGAGAGTAAGTTTGTGATACTTGAAAATCGAGTAACAGGGATCTATGTAAATTTACTTAAATCGTTTTATATCTCGGAACTTAAACCGGCTCTACAATGTGCACTTTTAATGTTAAACCCCACAACTTTAGATGAAGCTTTTTCACTAGCCCGCGCAACGAAAGCACGCTTCACGAACCTACAAATTTTAGAATTTTTGAGGTCGAATCCTTCAACTTTGGGAGAAGCCTTCTTCAGAGCTCGTATCACCGAGGCTCGTTTTGAGGACAAAAAAATCAAGCAGTCGATACTATTGTTGGTGATCAAGAAGACCCTGACGTGAAGGGTAAACAAGAAGTGAAAAAGGCTGATGATCGAGAGATCGAAAACATTAAAGATGAAGAAGGCAAGAATGTTAAATATCAACAAGTTTCTGAGCAGACCATTAATGAGACAGCAGATACCATTACATCATTGCAAAGTGAAGTAGCTTCACTTGAGGCAAAAGGGTCCTTAGATGCTAATAAAGAGATCAAAGAAACTCGTACACGGGTTCATGAGTTGGAGAAGCAGGTGGAGAAACTTCCAATTTTGTGTAGGATGAAACGGCTAAGTATCCATCACTTTTTTTCTTCTATTAATAATGTGTTTACAGATATTTGTGTAGATCAATTACTTGATTTATGTTGTAGTAAATTTTGGGTGCTGGTTCATGAATCAAATGCACATACAAACCAAGCATCCAAGATA
>BQNB010137938.1:0-10000 GCA_026074375.1 Tanacetum coccineum
TGTGTCAGCTGTCAAAAGGATCTTTCGATATCTTAAAAGAACTATTAATTTAGGCCTTTGGTATCTGAAAGATTCTGGCTTTGATCTAACTGCTTATTCAGACGCAGACCATGCAGGATGTCACTTAGATCGAAAAAGTACATCTGGCAGTGTTCAATTTTTAGGTGACAAGTTGGTGTGTTGGTCGTCCAAGAAGCAGAATTGCGTGTCTATTTCTACAGCTGAATCTGAATATGTTGCTGTTTCGGGCTGTTGTGCTCAAGTTTTGTGGATGCGTACTCAGTTGACTGATTATGGCTTCTTCTTCGACAAAGTACCGATTTACTGTGATTCAAAGAGTGCTATTGCAATCTCGTGCAATCCGGTACAACACACTCGAACAAAACACATTGATGTGAGGTATCATTTTATAAAGGATCATGTTGAAAAAGGAACTATAGAGTTATATTTCGTCGGTACTGAATTTCAACTTGCGGATTTATTCACGAAATCTCTGCCTGAAGCTCGATTTAAGTTTTTAGTCGAGAAGTTAGGTATGATGAGTCGTGAAACATAAATTCTTTACCATGAAATATTTTTGTTAATAACTTTTAGAAAATACAAAAAGATTTTCTTTTATCAAATTTTAGAAAAATACAAAAAAAAAATAAAAAGTTCTTTTATATAAAATTTAGAAAAGACAAAAAGATCTTCTTTTATATAAAATTTCAAAAAAGACAAAAAGATTTTCTTTTATACCAAATTTTTAAAGAAAATTCAAAAAGATTTTTTTATATAATGGCTTTCGTATATCTCAGTACGAAACCCGAACTTAAACTGATGGCTTTCATACAATGTCAGTATGAAACCCGTGCTTAATATGATGGCTTTCGTATAATTCAGTACGAAACCCGAGCTTCATTTGATGGCTTGTGTACATTTCAGTACATAACCCGTGCTTTAAAGAAAAGAAGGTGTACGCTTCAGTGCATCTATCTTTGAAAAAGAAGAGAAGTCTTCTTTGACTTGAGTCATTGACAAATATTTTTCAAAATCTTTATGTGGTACTTAAAAGATAAAATCAATTTGTTTTTTAAAAGTCAATGATCTCAAGTTGATGAGTTACAATCAATTCGGATTTTAAAATGTGGTTCTTTCAAGATAAAATCAAATTTAAAAGGTCTTCAAATAGATGTACTCTTTGTGAAAAGTGTCTAAAGAAATAAAGGACTCAGATGTGCAAAGAGGAACTCCCTCATAAAGGTTTTAACGAAGATATGGTATTTTTTCGAGGGGGAGTGTTAGTATATGTTGTTGAAAAGTTTTCAGAAAGAAACAGAAATGGAAAATTGTTTTACATTTCACCTTCACATATCCGTATTTTTGCGTTTTTAGCTTCATGTTAAAAATGTTTCTCGGCATATGTTAAGGGGGAGTGTCTTTATAATGATTGAAAACTTTTAAAGATCAAAATTTTCTTCTTCATATGATGTTTGTGAGAATGATGAAAAACAGAAAGAGAGATTTGTGAGAGAAAAATAGAAAGAGAGAAATGAGAAATCGTATACTTGAAAAAATGAAAGTATATGTCATGTGCTTCAAAAGCAAGAACAGCACATGAAAAGAAAAAGAGAAAAGTATGCAAGAAAAGAAATGCCACCGCATACAAAAACAGACAGAGTGATTGTTCTACTTTTTCTTGATATCATCAAAATCTCATGATATGATTTCAGATTTTCATCATGGTTTTCAGAGACATTCTTTCTAAAGGAATTATCTTGGTGTATGTTGATTGAGTTGTATGGTGTGATTTAGTTACTCCCAAAATACTCCTATGATCTTCCAGAACCGGAATTGATCTACCCCGGAGTCTTCCTTCCAATTTAGGAAAGTTAGGTCTAGGTGATGGAGTTTGAGGTGCAAATCAACATGTTTCGAATACCAAATGGACTTAAGAGATAAAAGCTTTAAATGAAAAAGAATGAATGAAAAATGATAAAGATGTCAAAAGTGACAAGAATATGATGAAGAAGGATCGAATGTTAAGCAATGAAAAGGTTGGAGTTGAAAAGTGAGAGGCTTATAAGAAGAGATGAAGGGTGTTTCTCCTACACTAGGATAGAAACCGGGTCAACTCATAATCTATCGGATTTCATTCGTTGATTTCTGGTATTGAAGTAGACATCATGGACCCAGTGATGCAAATGCACAACCCCTCCTAGCCACTCAAATACTTCTCAAAAAGTATTCTGCGTATTCCTATTTCTCACGGAGAATTAGAACCATAATTCTTATCGACTTCTCATTGGCGAGAAATGTTGGTATTGAATAAAGGACATTCTGCTCCAGTCTTTGCTTACTAAAAGTGTACAAGAGTCTAGAGCCAATTTGATATTCTATGAAAATATCTTTAGGACACAAGAGTACATTTTGTATTACACATCAAAAATACAAAAGGTAACAATGATAATATGTCTTTGTGACATTGCATAGTCGATGTGAACCATTGCATGAACATTCTGGAGTGATACTATTAAATAGTATCACAATGAACTGAGATGGTAAATCCTACCAGTGCTAAACATCATGACAACGCTGAACGTAGGTCCACATATTTGGAAAATGATTGACAAATGAATTCAAATAAGTGTGAACTAGTAATCTAGGTGATCTAGTGGTTATGTGTTTCCCAGGGTAACACAACACTGAAGTTCACGAGAATCATTGCTTATTTAGATTAATATGATCATATTTCCGGCATCCGTTATCAATCGAGATATTGATTTGATCATTTATTACAAATGTTTCATCGGAAACCTTTTCAAAGCATGATCCTTGTGATGTAATGAACTTCTTTTAATGTTAGGGAAGATGGTTCTTACTCTGATAATTCTCCATTTCATCTTCTACAACATACAACAACAACATTTCTACCTTTCACAAGCATGACTACTTCAACGAATCTTATAATGATAAAAGTTTCTTTCAACCTTCACGAGAATGATAGCAATCATATTTTGTTGGTTTTGAGGGAGCTATGGGTTAATTTATGGGTGAGGTATTTAGTTGTTTATACCGGTAGATAATGTTTGAGCAATGACCAGATATTGTGATTTCAATTCCAGACTTCAAGAGGCTCTTCATCATCCGGAGCTTTTATGGAAGCCTATAAATGATCAAGATGTTCATATATGGATCATAATCCATCCATGAGGGGAAAGATATAATCTTGAAATTTAAGGTGCAATTCAAGTATATGAAAGGGGAAAGATATCAGCACAGAATATATGGTACAAAGTCAATATACTCGCAAAGAAATTGAATAACAGGAGATAAGATTCGTCATTCAAGAATTAGAGGTTACTATCTTCAAGGTTTTTGAATAATCCGCAGTACCGTTATCATTAACTTCAAAGATCGATCGAGATAGCCGGTTCGACATTTGCATGGAATTACTTCTCAAGAATATCAACATTGTCTTCAGACAATCAAAGTTTACTACTTCAATATTCAAAGAGATAGATATGTGATTGTGAGGGGAGCTTAAAGATTATGAAGATTCATGTGAACAGACCAAGTGTCTTCATGTCTTTTACAAAGAAAGTGCTCAATCTAATATTATCTGTGTTTTCAAGGTCTTTCAGTCGCAACATTTATGTGGATTGAAATCAAACATTCAAGATCAAGTTCAAAGTTACAGCTTGATACAAGCTATTAAAGAATCAAGTTGCAAAAGAAGGTCAAAGTTAGCTTTTGAGAATGCTGATTTTGAGTTCGAGAGTAGAGTTGATACCTTCAGGGATAAAGAAATCTATCTTGTCATATAAGGAGAGAAAATTAAATTACAGGAAGAGATTTGCTAACAACGGTCGTCCTCAACTTTCATAAAGAATGTCTCAAGCTGTTTTCCGAGCTTCAAAAGAAACAGAAAATGACAGACACTCAGTATCAATGTTCAAGAATAAGGAAGGAAGTCCGTCATCAAAAAGATAAGAAGGATCGTTTCCCAAGTAGATCAAATAAGGGGGGAGAATGTTAGAAATAAAGAAATGTTCTACTTGTAAGCACTATTATAAAGTGCAGGAACTAAATATGTTAAGTAAGGAAAGTTTAGTCAACAAGTTAACCAAGGACTATAAATAGTAATTTCGGCCATGGTTAGATGTAACAACTTCATTTGAATCATAAGGCAAGTTTAGGTAATTCGCTCTCTAACCACATACACTCCTATTACACCTTCACGTTTCCACACATCTAGTCCATCGGAATCAAGATCTATTGGATAATAAATACATTATATATAATTAGGGTTTTGATAATAAACATTTACGTTTAACGCGCTTTTATTGATTTAACGTTTGTTGAAATTACGTTAAATGGGATAATGTCTTGGTACAAAAATAATATTAAGAATAACAGACTTGACATATTAGGAATGTTTTACATGTTATAAACATAAATATATATGCATTGAAAGAGGTTGCAGAGCTTGTTTACTTTAAAAATTTAAAACGTAGGTTTACATAACAAAACGGAAAAAAAACGAAAAATAATTTCCCGATAAAAAAGTTTTGTACTTAATAAGTACTAAGATATTTACATTGATTGAAAATACTAAAAAATTACGGGGTGGTTATAGGTCCCCATAACCTTACAGAAATCTCGTCCCAAGATTTGGTTGAGTGATGAAGTGATGGTTTGAAAATAGAAGTGCTTAGTTTTTGCAGTCCCTGGTCAGATGGCCCACTTTGTTGCAAGTCTAACACTTGACAGTGCAAACTCCTGTGTGATACAGGGTGCATCTTGTACACAAAGAAAGGTTTCCATGGTACCTTTTGTTTTCAGTATACCTTTTGTTCTCAGTTGGGGTGGCAGCATAAGTTCTGATAGTTTCTTGCCTTCTATTCTACTTTGTAGGTGGAGAATCATTAGTTACGGTTGGTTAGATTGTATGTGGTTATTTTGTAGTGTGTCGTTGTTTGTCGATTGTTAGAATGTGGTTATTGATATTGTTGTTGTAATCATTGGGGTAGTTGTTGTTGTCGGTGGTGTTTCTTCTATCCTCAAACTTTCGTTTGTGATCATTGGTGTCCTGCGCAGAATTATGTTTTATTACCTGCTCCATCAACCTCTGGGTTATGGTAATGGCTTCCTCCAGAGTTTGAGGTTTTGAAGCAGTAACATTTCCTTCAATACTTCTAGGTAATCCACCGATAAAGACTTCCATAAGCTTCTCGGTGTTTGGTACCATGTTTGGGCATAAGACTTCTAATTCCTGGAATCTTCTAACATAAGTTTTGAGATCATTTCCTTTCACAACCAAGTTGTAAAATTCGTCTTCCATTTTCTTGACTTCAGTTCGAGGGCAATACTTATTGGTCAAGATCCTTTTTAATTCGGTCCACGTGATCATGTTGGCTTGTTCTATCCCAGTAGGTTGGGCGTATGCATTCCACCAGGACAAGGCGTCATCGATTAGAGTACCAGTAGCAAATGTCACTCTGTCTTCCTCGACACACTTGCTACGAGAAAATATCGATTCAGTACGTTCAAACCAGCAGATGAGGCCAACAGCTCCTTCCGTACCATTGAAATAGGAAGGTTGACAACTCTAACCCTTTTTAGTTACTTATTACATTCCTATTGGTATTTTACCATGGGTATCTAGCTTGGCTTCCATAGCTGACAGCGAATACCTCACCCAACAGTTGCCGGATGACAGCCTGAGTCATAGTTGGTGTTTCAGATGTTGATGTTCTCTTGGGAGGCATCTATCAATATATACAAGACAACATAGAATAAATCCCATAAAATGATATAGTCATATCACAAGTTAAGGTATGAAAATTCTCATTAATAAAAGACGAAGACTTGTGATTCATTTTTTGATATAAATTGCAGGCTAAAACGGAAAATTCTGGAATTAAAGACTTCCAGAGGATAGATACAAAAGATAATGGATAAGTGAGTGATCCATTGAAGGAGGCTTAAGTGTTTCTAGTATAAAGGTTTGAGAAAAATCGGATGGTAAGAGAATCATAGTAATCCCGGATAAAAATATAAGTCATCATACTACAGGATATAAGATAGACAATTTCGACATACACAATTGGTATTATGAAACAACAAGGTATAACGGAATCATCATTGTATAAATAATTTGTCTATATAATTTACATAGCAAAATTTAACAAAGTTGTTCATATCATACATTTAAAAGTGGGGTTTGTATTCTAAATAGCAAGTAAACGACACCATCTAATTCTAGGTGGATTCCCCCTTGTTGTTTTTGAGTTCTTGGATCTTGTTTAGAAGACTCTTGAACATGGATATCCTCAATGATTATTTCCAGAGATGAACATTATAACAAGTATCTGACTCGTTAGGTTCCTTGGGGACTGGTTTACTTCCCAGTGGTCGCGGTATGATCTATAATGAGTTATCTAACTCTACGAAGATTACCTCAACAAGGGTTAGTCTGGTGGCGGTGGAGAATGGGTATGACCTAACCCGTGATGAAGATCCTACTGATGAAGATGGAGATACTGGAATGGGTGATTCAACAGGAGTCTAGTTCTTAGGTGGAGTGAAATATCCCTCGGGAGGAAAGAAATCTTCGAGAATAGGTCTGTTAAGCGGTGTATAGTTATGAGAAATTTTAGAGGAAAAAGCAGTCCTTCACATCGTAAATTAGAAGGATAGAAGGTTGGGTGTCCGAAGACATGACCTGTTAAAATAGGCCCGTGGTAAATAACCTAAGTTATACATATATAATAGTTAGAATTCGTTTATGTATTATCTGCTACGCAAATCTCTTACATACACTATTCGGGGAAATGCAGTGGCACGAAGGACTTTCTTGGATGGAAAAAGTAGTTATAGTTTAGGTTTTAACCTTGTTCTCTATAACCATGAGCTCTGATACCAATCTGTAACACCCCATTATTTGACATATATTAGTGGAAGCTAATCTGGGGTATTACTTCATGGATCAACAGACATAATCATAGAAAACGACTCAAAAGAGACGTTTTGGAAAATTTAGTTATCATTCAATATCATATCAGAGTTTTACAAAGGAGGTCCCAAAATCTAGAAACATAAAGTTTGAATGATAACAGTTTATCCATCTTTAAGTCCGTGCCATAAGTTGCTCAATTACCTGAGATAAACATGCTAAAAGGGTCAACACAAAGGTTGAGTGAAATTCATAGGTTTTCAGTTATAATAGTTGAGTACAAGTTCGATAGTAGGTTACGTTGTTATACACTCATAAGTGTAATAATTGCAATGAGTACAATTATTATGGAAAACAATATTATCATGGAAAACAGTATTATTGCCCTAAGCTCATGAATTACATATTTAAACTTAATAGAACCGGGAGCCTTTATTCGAAGACATACTAGGAGTTATTACCCAAAGAGATATTGGGAGCTATTACCCAAAGAGATACTGAGAGCTATTACCTAAAGAGATACTAGAATGTCTTATGGGAAAATGGAGGTAACTTAAGCAATAATATATCAGGATAGCATATAGTTGAAAAACACTTGTATTTACGTTCACTCGCAAGTGATTAATGGTCCATGATGGTGGGGGTCTTTTGGCATAAAGGGACTTAGACAACAGATGCAATAATATATCAGGATAGCATACATTTAGAAAACACTTGTATTCATGGTTTATAGCATGTATCCCCCTCACGGGTTTATGAAATAGAAGATTTAAAAGTGAGGCTATGAACTCACCTTAACAGTATAGGGAAATCTGATTGATGGCAAAAGTATATCAAGTGAAAGTAACGGCTTCGTCACGCAACCTGGGGTGATATGTCAAGTCTTAGTGTGATAGTTTATGTTTCAAAACTTCATAAAGTTTAACGTATATCTTTGATTTATTAAATTATGGAAATATTGTATCGCTGTTCGGGCTATCATAATCCAGAGGCCATGTAGTATCGTTTGAGGAGCCAGGGCACTTTAAATCGTAAACCCAGCAAACTCGTCAAAACGAAAACTCAAATGAAACCCTTCATATGAAATTCCCTAGTAACGTGATACGATAAGATTTTAAGTTTCTTCAAAAGTTAGTTGATGATAAATTATGTTAAATATATAACGAAATAATGCGTCGATTTATGATTAATAACGATAAATGTGTCGGGTTTTAATAAAATCGAGTTTTATAATATTAATATATATTTTTATAATTTATATAAAAATATTATATTTTATATTTTTAAGTTTGCAAAATTGGCAATATATACCCTTGGTTTATAAACTTTTACAACTTTAGTCCTTTATATATAAAGTATATATAATTTAAACCTTTAACTTTGAAACTTGGCAAAATAGGTCCTTATAGTTATAACTTTAGAATAATGACATTTTAAGCCCCTTTAGTTATAAGTTTCAGAAAGTTACGATATATACCCCTAGGCATGGAAATATTTGCAAAACAAGTCCAAAAAGCCATGCAAGCTTATTTTAGGATTTCAAATGATATTTGCAGGTTATAGCTTATTATAATAAGCTAAAATAAGATGTTCTAATGTACCAAAAGTTTAGAAAAAGGATTCGTTAGCAAGAAAATCAAAACGGGTCATTTTTAGGGTTTTAATAAAAAACACATGGGTTTGAGGATTCAAAGCTTCAAACAAGAGTTCATATATGATCTTAAGAGTATTATAAACATTCTAATACAGAATATAAGCTTATGGAACAAGATCTTAGGCTTACTTGAGAGAAAATGGGTCAAAAAAGGTTTTTATGACTCGTACGCCTAGGAATGACTTCAAGACTTCATTTTTCTTGCTTCTTGGCTTCTATTTTGAGCTTAGTGACTTCTCTTGATCTTCTATTGCTGCTAGTGAATGGTTAGAACTGCATTTGAGTGTGTGAGATGAGTTTTGAGGGATAATTTGAAAGGGTTGCTTGGTTCGGCTATTTATAGGGTGAAAAGACCCTTAATGCCCAAGTTTACTTGGTGTAAGATATCTAAGGCTAGAGCAGTGAGTATTTAGGGCTAGTAGGGTGAGTAATATAAGCTAGAAACTAGATATAAGATGTGGAGGGGGGTTTGGAGGCCCCGGTTAAGGAAAGGAGACAAGGAGGTGACTTGGCCAACTTGGTGGCCAAGGGAGGAGGTAGAGGTGCTTGTAAGCTGCTTGGTCACATAAGGGTGAGGTCATAGAGGTGCTTGGATGGGTGCTTGGTTTAAAAATAGGTAAAAATGGGTGAAAATGGGTATCGGGTTGGTTAAGGGTTCAGTTTAGAGTTTTGAACTTTTAGATTAGGTTAGGGTTAGGGTTTAGGATAGATTAAGGTTTAGGATTAGTGTTAGGATTGAGATTAGGGCTTAGGATTAAGGTTTAGGGCTTAGTTTTAGGTTTAGGGTTTAGTTTTTGGTTGAAAGTGAAATTAGGGTTTAGGGTTTCTTTTTAGGGTTTTAGATTAGGGTTAGTATGAATTAAGTTATTAGTTTTAAGTTTAAAAGTCATGCATTAAGTGCTTGTACCTTGTGTTAAAGTGGTGGTAAGAAACCAAAGTGATTTAGGAGGTAAAATGACTTAATTTGACTTTCTTGCATTATTGACTTGTACATTGAGCTTTTAGAAGTTGGTAACTTGATTCAGGAGGAAAAGATATTCAATGTTGGTGCTATGATACTTGACACATAGCTTAAAGACATGTACTTAGTCCTTGTTATATGTGATAAACATTACATATAATTAAGGTTTTGATATAAACGTTAACGTTTAATGCTTGTTTTGATATAACGTTTTGAAAAGTATGTTAAATGGATAATGTACTTGGTAAAATGATATTAAGATATAGACTTGACATATTAGGATGTTTACATGATATAAACATAGATATAGATGGCAGTGATAGAGGTTGCGTGAGCTCGTTGACTTTAGAAATGTAAACTAGGTTACATAATGGAATGGAATAAAAAACGGAAAATATTCTCTTGAAAAATGTTGTACTTAATATAGTAAGTAGATATTACATCGATT
>BQNB010137938.1:15000-17777 GCA_026074375.1 Tanacetum coccineum
AACGTTTTGGAATGGTTTTAATCCTATTTGTCCGCTTTTAAACGTTATTATACGTTGTTGTTCGTTTTCTTACATTTTTTTCCGTTTTCGTAAGTTTTTGACCGTTAATGTCAATTTTCTTACGTTTTTCGTATTTTCTCGTACCGTTTTCTTCTACGTTTATTGGTTCGTTGTCTTCTTATGTTTTTTCTAACTAAGTTTTGTTCATTTGTACGTTATTCTAACGGTTTTGTACGCTTAAATAATAAAATTCGTTGTTGAATCGTTTTTCTAAATTTTTTTATCCGTATTATATTTTTAGTACTTTTTATGAAAATGTATAAAAAGCGTATGAAGACGTCAAAATAATTAACAAAATGTATGAAAACGATTGAAACGTAGGAAATCCGAATGAAATAAACAAAGAAGGAACGTATGTAAACCGAACAAAGAAAAAACAATGGGACGAAACAACGAAAACGTGCGAAAACAACAAAAACGTATAATGACGTGTAAAAAACACGACGAAGACCGTTTCAAAACCGTGCAAAAACACTCGAAAATTAAAATGCAAAATAAAAAAAAAAAAACGGTCGAAAAGCGTCACAAATGACGAAAACCGGGTCAAAAAAAGAACGACAAGGTTCGAAAACACGGATGACAAACGGACCAAAGCGACAAAAAGGTTGAAATCCACAAAAAGGGTTCGAACAACCGGTCGAAATCGAAAGAAAACATCCGATATATCATCGGTAAAAAACAAAAACCCGCTTCGAAAAAACAGTCGAAATCATTCGAAATCATTGGAAATCATCTCTTATTGGTGGAATACAAGGTTGTTGAGAAACAGGGTTTGAAACGAGTCCTGTACTAGATGTAGCAGGAGTTATATAATGAAGCCCGGGTCCTGAACTAAATTGTTTAGAAGCCATTGCTGTTAGCTCATCGAACGTCACATGAATTGTTTTAGTAATTATTCGGGTCCTTCTGTTGTAGATTCTGAACGCTTTCTTTGCATGCGTGTAACTAACGAAAATCCCAATGTCTTCTTTTGCATTAAATTTACCCAGATCCTCATGGTCGTTAATAGGATAACAAAGTGAACCAAAGACATGAAGGAATGATAAGTCTGGTTTCTTGTCTTGTATAAGCTCGTACAGAGTTTTGTTGTACCAGAGGCGTATCAAAGAACGGTTTTAGGTATAACAAGCTGTATTGATAGCTTTGGCCCAGAGAAATAATGAAGCTTTAGAAAATATCACCATTGTATGAGCAGCTTCTACAAGAGTCCAATTTCACCTTTCGACAACACCGTTCTGCTGAGAAGTGCGAGCTACAGAAGTTTGATGCGAGATGCCAACATTTTCATACCATTCACGAAAGTGTCTGGTTGACAAATTCGGTTATATTATACTGTTCGGAACATCCGAATGTTGCTTTTAATATGAAAATGAATTGTTTTTATATAAATTCTGATGATGGTCGGAGCTTCATCTTTTGTCTTTAAAAATCTAACCCAGGTAAATCTTGAGTAATCATCGACTATCACTAAGATATACCTTTTTCTCGTTATTTATAGCAAACGCATCGGGCCACACAAATCCATATGCAAAAGATATAGTTTCTCTTGGTTAGTGTCTTCAGCTTTGGGTTGATGAGAGGATTTTTTGCTTTTCCCAAATGCACATGCTGAACATAAATGATCTTTCTAAAATTTAAGTCTAGGGATTCCTCGTGCAAGACCGTCTTTAGCTAGCTTGTTCAAGGTACTGAAGTTAAGATGAGATAACCAGAACGGTGCATAACAGCTCTTTGTTTTTGACGCTTTGGATAGAAGACAGATCAGAGATGATTTAAGTATGTCATCAAGAGAAATTGTGTACAAATTTGTGTCACGGGACCCTGAAAGTCGATCAACACCTTCTAAATTGCGAATAAACCGGGAGGTCGAATTTGGTTTGCGACCATCTGAGGTCGGTAACTGGCATTCCCTTGGTTGTAGTTAACTGCGGCGGCTTGGTATGTGTTTGTAAGCACTAGTCAAATTTATATATATATATAGTATTAATCCTGTGACAATCCTTTCCAAATTACTTCTCAAACAAGAGAAATAAAAGGATAAAATCTCACTAAAGAAAACACAATATGTATATTTTTAACCGGGAAGTATTTCTTCTCGGGTCGTATCCTAACGAAGTCGTGAATTGAGATTTGGGAATAATTCGGATTCAAGTTAAGAATGGATAAAGAATTTTTGAATTACACTACGAATATAATAGCACAATTAAACTATAAGAACAATTAAAGAATTAAAAACGATTAACTAGCACGAAATTTTAATTCACGAAACTTAAAAACGTGAGCTAAAACTGAAATTTAAAATCTAAGGCACTACTTTTAACAAATTTTATACCTAAAAATCACAAATTTAAAAAGAAAATTTTAGGAAAAAGAATTAGAATTTTTTAACTATTTTTGAGTTTTCTATGATTTTTTAAAGAAAAACGAATTAACTAAAAATAAACTTTTTCTAAAAATTAACACTAAAAATTCTATTTTATTTTTCAAAAATACTAGAATGAAAAAAGAAAATTATTACAAAAAGAATTAGATTTTTCCAACTATTTTTCTATTTTCTATGAATTTCCTAAGAAAAAGAAATTACTAAAAATCTATTTTAATTTCTAGAAAATACAAATTCAATTGGTAAAATAAAGAAAAATGGTTTTTAACTACTAAAAATGTGCAAAAATTTAATAGAATGAAAATGCCTAATTTTTACTAAGCAATTAAACTCT
>BQNB010137939.1:0-12772 GCA_026074375.1 Tanacetum coccineum
AACTATTGGTGTAGGTACTTGCTATTGTTCATGAATAACAAACCCTTTAGATCTGGGTCTTGTGCTATCAGCTATAATTGTTATAGCAGCAGTTGTTGTAAGTGTTGGTGTTGTTGTTGTTGTACCCTGCTCTGGTTCTTGTATCACAGCCTTATCAGCCTTGGGTTTTGCACTCTTCAACTCTTCCAGTGCTTGAGCCAAAGTTATTCCAACATCAGTTATTGCAGTTGTAGCAGCACTAACTGGAATTGTAATAGCAATAACTTCTTCAACTACACTTCTTGTTTCCTCGGCAGTGTTAACAACATTTACACTTTCAACAATCACCTCATCACCATCTAAGTCATTAACATCAAACATATCTTCATCAGTCTGAACAATGACCAAGTAAATGTCTTCATTAGCATCAATATCAGCAATCTTCCCTTGTTTGGATGCATCCTCTTCACCCAAACCTTCATCTTCAGAGGATTCAACCCTTCTTGATAAACCAACTCTGTATAATCTTTTAAGTCTATGAGTTATTGGCTTATTCCTCCTCTCTAGCTTCTTGACTCTCCTTTTCAAACTTGCAATCTTATTAGCTTGAGTGGTCTTTGTAGTCTCCAAATCAAGAACTCTTATTTGTAAATTGGTACATAATTCCATCAATTCCTTTAGTTTCAGTCTATCCTCGCCACTTCAAAGTGTGTTACCTCTTGCGAGCAGTGGATCATTGGAATGTTTAGATACATTTTTAAACCTAGTTTGAGCAATAGTATCCCCCATAGTTTCTTGGCACCTGGGACCAGTACCTGAACTAGTTCCTGGGGAACTTGATTCATTAAGTGTTGTCTTGGATCGGGTCTTATTGATGTTACCCCTATCCTGCTCTGCATCTAAGCTAGTAGCAGTAGTGACAGCCCTCACCAAACTGTCATACATCTCCTCATTAACAGCCTCATCTGCAACATTATCACTAGGAACACTAGACCGAGGTACCTGAATGCCCTTTCTCTTTGGCCTTCTTGATCTTTGTTTCATTTGAGGTTAAGATATTGATGGTTGAATAAAAGTGGGTGTGTGATGGGGATCAGTGTGTATTACTGAACCTTCACCCATTTCTGCTTGATCTTGTACCACCATTGTTTGGAATAATGGTGTTTCCCTTTTAGAAAAGCCTTTTCCTACCCTTATCATATTCCCAAATATCTTCTTAGTGTGAGAGGGTGCAATATAAATTCTCTTGTGCCTTGCCATCCCAACTTGTTTATCCAAAAATACTTGCACAAACCTTGGATACATCAAGAATTTACCCACATTATCCAAGTTCTTCACCATACTTTCAAAAATATATTTTAAAATGTTGAACTTCTAGTTTGTAGCTAAGTAGATAATTGCAGATGTCATACTGCTACTAAACGCATTCCATGAAGTAGTCTTAGAACTTAGGCATTGTAAAACAGTATGAATAAGGAATTTCCATTGTAGGGAAAAGAATGCCTTATAAAAGTAAGCTTTTGAGAAATTTTCTCATACCTCATCAGTGCAAGTTGTTCAAAAAATAGTAGCATTGGGTAGACAATCAACACCTTCAGCATCTTCTAGTTGAAGATCTCTTATAACAATCGACTCAGTGATGATGATCTTCTTTCCATCCACTAGGGCTTGTAACTGTACTTCCCCATTGACAGTTTTTTCCTTGACAGTAGCCCAAAATTATTCAATACACGAAGTATAGATTGTAGGATTAACCGTTAATGCATGCTTAATAGAGCGTGCATTCAAGAAATCCACAATTTGTTCAAACCCTTCACTTTCTGCGAGTTTAGACAAGAACACGACCATGTTATGAGTATCAGCAAACTTTAGGGTCGTCATTGTGTAAGATTTTGATGATGGATGATGAAATTGAGTTAGGGTTTGTGATTAGAGAGTATTTGAAAGATTGAAATCAATTAAATGAATGAATGAAACCCTTAATCGAAGTATTTATAAAAATACCCTCAACAACATTAACATTCAACTGGCAGTACTAAGTTATGCCTAGCAGCATTAACTTTCAACAGTAGTAGTAAGTTTATGCCTAGCAGCATTAACTTTTACCAGCAGTATTAAGTTATGCCTAGCAGCATTAACTTTGAGTTACCAGCATTAACTCTAATTCCAGTCCAAACACTTTGTTTGTTTTTATTTCACACAACTCTCTTTCTGTTTTTATTCTCACCAATTCTCTCAATTCTTTTTTACTCACTAAAATCACTTTGTCTGTTTTTATTCCACATAATCTAACACTTTTCTTTGCTTTTCCTGCAAAATGTTAGTTCAAAAACCAAGGAAACACAATCCATAGCCACTTTCACAATATTAATTTTACCTAGCAGTATTAAGTATAACTAACAACATAAACTTAGCAGTATTAAGTATAACTAGCAGCACTAATTATACTTAACAGCAGAAACTTTTAATGACATGAATAACAATATTAATTCACACAAAATTTTACAAAAACATGAAGGGATAAAAGACTAAAGATTTAGCATTCCAATACTAGCAATCAAATATTGAAATCTACTTACATCAAAAGCTTTTGTAAGCAAATCTGCAACATTCTTGTCAGTATGGATTTTAACCATTTGAATTAATTTCTTATCCTTGCAATCTCTAATAAAATGATGTCTAATCTCTATATGCTTTATTTTTTTAATGAAAAACAAGATTTTTAATTATGCAAATAGTACTGTTATTGTCAATAAAGATCTTGGTATGCATAAAATTATACCCATAATCAAGTAGTTGATTCTGAATCCAAAGCACTTGTCCATAGCAACTTGAAGTAGCCACATATTCAGCTTTTGTTGTGGAATTTTGCAACCACTGTCTGTTTCTTGCACTACCATGATATTAATCTACACCCAAGAAATTGACAACCTCTTGTTGTAGACTTCCTATCCAAGCTTGCTCCAGCATAATCAATGTATGCTACCAAATCAAAAGGAAAAAATTTTAGATACCAAAGGCCTAATTTTGGTTGACCTTTTAAGTACCTAAAAATCCTTTTCATAGCATGAAGATGTGAAACCTTTGGATTGACTTGGTATCTAGCACAAAACATAATATCAGGTCTTAAAGATGTAAGATACATCAATGAACCAATCATTGACCTATACATATGAACATCCACTTCTTCACCATCTTCATCCTTGAGTAAAAGCTTTTGAGTTTCCATTGGTGTGCTTGCAGTCTTGACTTCTGTAAACCCAAACTTCTTTAAAGTTTCACCAACATATTTATCTTGACTAATAAATATGCCATCCTTCTTCTGCTGCACTTGTAATCCCAAGAAGAATGTAAGTTCTCCCATAGAACTCATCTGAAATTTCTCATGCATCAACTTCTCAAATGCAATGCATAGCTCCTTCTTTGTTGAACCAAAGATGATATCATCCACATAAACTTGGACTAGCAAAATATCACCTTTGTACCTTTTGATGAATAAGGTCTTGTCAATTTTCCCTCTTTGAAACCCATTGTCCAACAGATATGTTGACAAGGTTTCATACCAAGCTCTAGGAGCTTGATGTAGTCCATACAGTGCTTTTTCAACCTTGTATACTCTATCAGGAAAGTCTGGATCTTCAAATCCTGGTGGTTGACATACATACACCTCTTCTTCAATCTTTCCATAGAGAAAAGCACTTTTTACATCCATTTGATACACCACAAAATCTTTAAATGAAGCATAAGCTAAGAATAGCCTAATTGCTTCAATTCTTGCAACAGGGGCAAAGACTTCATCATAGTCAATCCCTTCTTCTTGTGTGTACCGTTGAGTAACCAATCTTGCTTTATTTCTTATCACAATTCCCCTTTCATCCTTTTTATTCCTGAAGACCCATTTAGTGCGTATGGCTCTTTTTCTATTTGGTAATTTCATCGAAGTCTAAACTTCTTGTAACTTGAATTGTAGAAGCTCTTCCTGCATAGCCTCTATCCAGCTTGGATCTTTCAATGCATGAATTACCTTTTTAGGTTCTTCTTGTGATAAAAAGCAAGCAAACAAGCAGTTTTGAAGATCTTTATGGTTTGTTCTATGTTTAAGAGTAGTACTAAAAAACCCATGTTCCTTCAAATTCTTTGACATATTTCTTGTTTGTGTAACTGATTGCAAATCTCTAATCACTTGATCAAGAGGATGATCTTTATGAATTCTTGTAGTTGGATTAGGACTGACTTGGATTGTTGTATCCAAATTGTTCATGTCAGCCTCTGCATCATCATCTTCATCACTTCTTGAGAAGTCAAATATGTTAATATCTTCCAAAGCATGCATATTTAGATCAACTGGAAGTTCAATGCTTGTTTTTCCACCAACAGCATTAGCAGCATTAACATTGTTAGTGGTGTTAACATTATCCTCCTTCTCTTGATCTTTATATTCACTATCTTTTCTTAGATCTTCATCAACCTTCTTTGTATCATCACTTGAAGGTTTGGATCCATCATCCTGAGAAGTCTTTGGATCATGGGAAAATGGTGGATCAGCAGTCCTAGTATGTGCTTAATTACACATACCATTTTCCATTAAAAACGGACTTAAAAGACTAAAAACGTACCAAAGATACATTGTATTTGTATGTTTTGCATTTGAATTGTGCAGGAACGGATATTCAAAGAAAGCCAAAAACGACCAAACCAAGCACGGGATGGAAAAGACAAAGTCAATCCGAAGCCAAAGTCAGTCAAAGTCAAAAGTCAGCCACATGAAGAAAATACAACTTAAGGGACTAAAATTGCCAAACCTCAAGTTGTATTACAAGAGTTAAAAGACAAGGGTTGAAATTGCAAACCGGGCGAAGTTTGTTATAAGAGATGAGGGGCCAAAACTGCCAACCTGCCAAAAAAAACCACTTTCCCGCCCAACAAAAACCCAGGTACAACTAGGCAACATGTCGTCCCATACTTCTACCCTGCAAACCACTCAACACCCTAGATAAATCATTTCAACCACTCCTTTATCAACCCCCCCCCCCCCCAGCTGTATAAGTACCATGTTGGCAATCCCTCACTATTTCTAAGTATTTTCGATGGCTGTGATTGACTCCAAAGAAGCACAAAAGAAATTGAAGGTTGGGATTTGTTTTAGAATTACCTCACACAACAAGAACACTTGGTTTTTGTCTCTACAAAGAAACACAGAAGAAAGAAGTCGAAAAGAAGAAGACTTCGGCTATAAATAGAGCCGTTTATAAGCCTTTGAGGCAACTAGTTAATCTTAGAACATCTTAGTTTAATTTTCATTTTTTAAAAGTCATTTACAGCTTTTACTTTCAGCTTTGTAACACTTTTAAGTTTTAATGCAAATTTGAGTTTTTAAGTCAATTTACAATTCCAAGTGTTAAGTTTCTTAATTGTGTTGTTTTGTGTTCAAAAAAGCTCTCAATACAGCTTGTTTATAAGCTGCTTAAATTAAGTGAATTTAAAAAGTTAAGTAGTTAAGAGAAAATCACAAAAATCACTCTCAAAGACACCATAGCTTATTTTATGGATGATAAGCCAGTTCTGGATGGGCTTATGGACTCTCACTAGCTTGTTTTATACAAGCTAAAGCTTGTAGATTCTTGGTTCATCCCTGTTTTGAGCAAGGGTGTTGTAAGTTTCTCTTTCTCTTGATTTCCTATTTACTGCAGAACTGCTCATTAGTGCTTAATTGTTACTTACATTTGCTTATTTATGCTTTATCATGATGTTTAGTGCTTATAGTGCTTAGTTGTTAGTTTGAAAATAGTTTGTGTCACTTTCCAAGTTAGTACTGGTAGTATGCTTAGTTAAAACTGTTAGATTGATTCAGCTTATTTAAGTGCTTATTCTTGATTGAAGTCTGCTTATAAATGCCTTATTTTGTTGTTTGATAATCTGTTTTTAATAAATTAGGATCAAATCAGCTTAAAATAAAAAGAAAAATGATTTTTGAAAACTTTAAGGGGTATTTTCAACTAGCAGTACTAACCCATAGTTAGTACTGCTAGTTCACTTTTGGAACTTTTAAAGCTAGCAGTACTAACTTAAAGCTAGCAGTACTAACTCCAAGTTAGTACTGTTAGTTAAAACTGTTAGTACTGGTGGTTCATTTTAGCTTATCAGCTTATTATTTCTGCTTATTTAAGATTTCCTTAGCTTTTTAGAGTAGATTAAACCATTTTCCTTTACTGTTTTTAGGAGTAAGCTTATTTAAGCTTATTTTCCTTTTCAAAGTATTTTCAATAGTGTATCAGTTTGTAGCTTTTTAGCTTATTTGCCATTCTAGTTTATTCTAGTTGCTTATTCTTATTACTGAGTGCTTATTAGGGTTAGGTAAATATCTGTTTTAGCTTATTTGCTTATTTCTTGTTTCATTGTGTTTTGTTAAAGCTAGCAGTACTAACTTAAAGCTAGCAGTACTAACTCCAAGTTAGTACTGATAGTTAATACTGTTAGTGTTGTCACTAGTACTGCTGAGTTTCCTTGCTTAATTTAGCTTAATTGCTTTTTGAATTTGCTTATTTAGAGTTAGATAAGCTTATTTGAGCTTATTGGTGTCTTAGTGTAAAAAATTTAAGTGTTTGTACCATTTCTAGCTTTTATTCTTGTTACAGCTTATTTTCTTTGCTTATTTTTATGTGCATTTGCCTATTAGGCTTAATGCCCAATCATATTCACATCCTTGTCATACTCAATCATCAATCATCAATCCGTAATTCGATTTTCCATTCAAGTCTCGTTGGGACATAACGACCCGGAGACACTCTATACTGCTTCCGGATTCATTGATTTCGCGGATTTTGTTCCTTGTTGTATACTTATAAATGTTTATATTCATTGGTATATATTAAGGGGTGAGATCGAGCGAGTCAAGTCCATAATGGTAGCAAAATGTAATCTTTGACAGGTGATGTCTCCTTTCTAGCTTGACCTGCATTATCACTTGATTTTGTACCTGCAAAACCATTAGACTGTGTACCTGCAACAATTGGCTTATAATTCATTATTCTTGTTAGTGCATCAATATCAAATAGCCAATCTGGTCCACTACCTACAACATTAGGTGTATTCTCACTAAACCTAATATGCAAATTTTCTTCCACTATCCTTGTTCTACTATTGAATACTCTAAAGGCTTTACTATTCAAAGAGTATCCAACAAAGAAACCTTCATCAGCCTAACCATCAAATTTGCCTAAGTGATCTTTGGTATTGAGAATATTAACAAGACACCCAAATGGTCTCATAAAACTTAAAGTTGATGTTCTACCATGAAACAGTTCATATGGAGTCTTGTTATAAGGCTTAACTACTAACACTTTATCTTGCACATAGCAAGCAGTATTAACTGCTTCTGCCCAAAAAGTAGTTGTAGATTGAAACATTCGTGATCCATATGATACCCTCCACATGTCTCACAAATGGGATAACCGTTTTCGCACCACAATTGAGTACAACAATAGTCTTCGTGAGAACCACGGCAATACGAACACAAAGCAACACACGAATTATCTTGTAAATCATGTGGTGTATTACCCTCACCATCATGACAAGAATAATCCGAAAAGTGTGGAGGTGTGGTATAAAGATTAGGAGAATAATTGTTAGCACTTGAATAAGTACTACAATTGAAGCAATCTCCATTAACAAGGTTTGCACAAGTCGAACACGGGCAATGCGGGAATTCGTTTGTCCTTCCGCATTTAAAACAAGGATAAAACCCGTATGTCGACATAAGAAAGAATCAAAATTTAGAGGGATTGAGAAGAAGAATTATATGGATAAGAAGATAACGAAGAATATTTTTGGATTTTATATATTTTTCAATTTTTATAATTTTTTATTTATTAAGGGCCTAAAATTCTAAGAATGGAAAAATAATCGAGAAAGAACTCAACCAAAAGATCTACTCACGTCACGGTAGCTCTCTAACCAACTAACTCACAAAGAAGAGCGGAGAAAAGGGAAAGAGCGAGGCTCTTTTAGAATAACCCTTGTCCCTTGAGGCGATCCGAAGACCCGGCCTGCCTACTCTCTTTAATGAATAAGCCAACTAGAGGTGAGCCGTACCTGGCGAGTGTCAAAAATGGGAGTGTTTTGATCTTTTGTTGCGATGATATTATGATAATACTCATTTAAGAGTATTATATTATTGTTGATTCTTTTTTAAAGGAAAGTTTTTTTTTTATATATGTTTTCAATTGCTTCTTATTATTTAACTTTTATTTATAGTAAAAAGAAAAGAAAATATATTTTTTACTTTTTATAGTTTTTGATTATATAACAAGAATGTAACTTTCCCGGTGGAAAGGATCTTCTCGACTTTACTTCAACGAATATCCTCAAAAATCGTTCACGTCTTCCCCGGCAACGGCGCCAAAATTTGGTTGCGTGTATAAGCACTAGTCAAATTTATATATATATAGTATTAATCCCGTGAAAATTCTTTCCAAATTACTTCTCAAACAAGAGAAATAAAAGGATAAAATCTCACTAAAGAAAACACAATATGTATATTTTTAACCGGGAAGTATTTCTTCTCGGGTCGTATCCCAACGAAGTCGTGAATTGAGATTCGGGAATAATTCGGATTCGAGTCAAGAATTGATAAAGGATTTTTGAATTTTGAATTACACTACAAATTTAATAGCACAAACTAAAAACAATTAACTAGCACGAAATTTTAATACACGAAAATTAAGAACGTGAGCTAAAACTGAAATTTAAAATCGAAGGCACTACTTTTAACAAATTTTATACCTAAAAATCACAAATTTAAAAAGAAAATTTTAGGAAAAAGAATTAGAATTTTTTAACTATTTTTGTATTTTTAATGAATTTTTAAAGTAAAGTGAATTAACTAAAAATAAACTTTTTCTAAAAATTATCACTAAAATTTTATTTTTATTTTTCAAAAATACTAGATTGAAAAAGAAAATTTTACCAAAAAGAATTAGATTTTTCCAAACATTTTTCTATTTTCTATGAATTTTTTAAGAAAAAGAAATTACTTAAAATCTATTTTAATCCCTAGAAAAGACAAATTAAACTGGAAAAATAAAGAAAATTGTTTTTTAACTACTACAAAGGTGCAGAAAACAAATGGAACAAAAATGCCCAAATTTTATAAACTAATTGAACCCTAAATTTGCCAATTAAAACCTAAAACCTAACTTTATTAAAACTAATTTTAAAAATATAAAACTATTTTATTATTCCTAAAAATACGAAATTGCAACAAATGAAAGTAAAGGACAGGCGGGGTAACTAATGGAAATTTACACTCTAGTTGAAACAGACAACCTTTAACTATTGAACATGTTCAAAACAAACCCTACGATTTGACTTATTTTCGGCTTATTTAAAAAATGAAAATACACAAAAACTTAAAACTACAAAGTTAAGCCTGAGCTTATACACTACAACTTTAATAAAAGCACTATGAACTTTTATCTACTAAATAAGCTAGAAAATTAGCTTTTTACTCTGCTCTACAGAAACTCAAGCTTTGCCTTTAAAATTCTAATTTTTCTAACTTTGGCTTATTCCTAGCTTATTACTAAATGAAAGTGAAAACTAAAAGATGCTAAATGGAGCTTAAGATGTATACTAAGGATGTCTAAAAAGAAATAAGCTAAAGGTTAACAAGAATAACTAGAAATTAGCTCTTAAAAAGCTAATGTTTAAGCTTATCACTGAACTTGAGCTAATTCTTAATAAGCTAACTAGCTTATTACTAAATTCTAGAAACTAATATTTTGGAAATAAGCTATTCTATGACTATTGAGTACACCTAGCTAAAAAGTTTTTGAAATGAACAACTAGAAAAGAGGTATCTAAAAGAAATAAGCTAATGATCTAAACTGTTGCTAATACCACTTTTGCAGGTACAAATAAGCTTAGACTAAAAGCTTAAAATTGAAAATTAAAAGATGATTTTTATTAAACTAATAGAATACTAATTAGGTGCTCAATACTAAGTTCTAACTTCTTATTACAAGAGCTAAAAATAAGCTAGTAAAGAGATGAGCAACAGCAGTATTAACTAAGTTAATACTGCTGTTTGCTGATGTACTTGGTAAGAACCTATGTGCAGGCCTAAACTCTAAGATGAGAACTCATAAACTAGCTAACTAAATGCTATTGAATCTATATTAACCAAACTTAACACTAGAATGCTAGTAAAACACTTAGCTCTAAAACTACTTTTCACTAAAACTGTCCTGGTGCTAGTAGTAGAATTTTAAGCTTTAAATTTCGCATTTCTACAAACTAAGTTTCAAAATCACTTTAAAACTTGATTATAACTCTTACCTCAAATGACTTATGTAAATTTTCCTAACAAAGTTGACTTTAAGAGTCAATTTCACCTTAATCCAAACACTCCTTAAGACTAACTGTCTAAACTAATTTTTATTTAAAATCTATTTTAAAGCTAAAACTACTTAAACCTTATATCTACTCTAACTTTAACTAAGCTATTTAAGCTATTTAAGCACTAAAAGTCCTAGCTTATGTAGAAAAATAAGCTAGTTTATCAGCTAGCTTTTTATACTAATATGACAGAATTAAAACAAGATGAAAGCTTAATGAATTCTAGCTACAACTAGCTTAAAGTAAATGCATCTTTAAACTAACTAAGCAAGTTTGAACAAGTTTAAACACAAAATTTCAAAGAAATAAGCTAATGGATTAAGCTATAAATGCTAAAATTTAAAAACATGAAGCTAAAACCTTTGAGTGTAGTCTCTGAACCTAGGTCACTCTTTCTGAGTGAGTGACCTCAAATCAAAACCTATATGGCTACCTTAGCCTCTAAACCAATAAGCTTTAAGCTCAATAAGCTAAATTGAGCTTATCACTCTTCATTGCTTCCAAACTTGAATCAAACTGAACTCAATTGAACTTTATTGAATCAAAATAAACAAAATCAGTATTTAGAAAGCTATTAACCAAATTTGAACAACTTTAGAACAAGAGAAAACAAAATAAGCTAAAATGAGCTTATTACAAGCTTATTGGCTAAAAACGGCTTATTACATGAAAACTTGTAAACAAACTCAATTTCAACTTTTTTATTGCTTTTTAAAAAGGAAAGTACAAGATATGAATCAAAGAGTACAATTGACTTGAAAACTTTAAAAGCTTAATTGAAAAGTGAACAGTACACGTAAGAGAAAATTTACAAAGAAAAAATTGAACTCTCTAACTAAAAAAACTACTAACTAACTAACACCCTAACTATCTATTACAGGTTTCTATTTATAGATGAGAGTGATGAGAAGATGAGAAATTCATTCATTCCTAGCCCTTGATCTTCATAAAGCCGTTAGATCTAAATGGTGAGTGATGTGTTCGAACCAATAAGAGATTGCCACGCATAATGATGTGGAGGTGGGAAAATACGAGGTGGGAAGGAGTAGGGAGAAGCAGGGAATGAGTTTGGGAAGTTGGGTTTATTGGGCATTTTTGGCGGGAAAAGAGGTTGGAAAACAGTTAGGGGAAATTGCCCGCGTATGTGTTTGAAAAGTTTAGGATAATTGCAAAAGCAGTCCTTGTGTTTCTCTTTTCCAAATGTAGTGTAAAAGTAACTTTCAAAGTTGACACTTCTAGCCCTTGTGGTTTTCAAAACAGGAAATGGGCTTTTGTATTGGGCTTTTGTTATATGAATAGTGTAGAAAAATGGCCCAAGGGTATTTTAGTCTTTTTATCTTCCATTGTAGGGGCAAAATGGTCTTTTTCCTTTAATCTTTTGTCCTTTTCTTCATTTTCTTGACCACGGTCTTGATCCGGCTTTGATATCTTTCTTCTTGATCACTTGTCTCTTCATTTCTTGTCGGTTTTAGCCGTTTTTGGCTCTTTTTGACTTTAATATCCTTTCCTGCACGTTAAGACACAAAAGCACACATATTTCCATCTTTTGGCATATTATTTGGCTTTTATTGGCGAAATCTTATGTATTTTATATATACAATTTAACACTTATCAATTGACGATGCCTTGTCCTGGTGGAATGCATATGCCTAGCCTATGGGAATAGAGCAAACCAATCAAATCACCTGGACTGAGTTAAAAAGGCTTCTGACGAACAAGTATTGTCCCCGGACTGAGATTAGAAAGATGGAAGAAGAACTTGACAATCTGATTGTAAAGGGAAATGATCTTAAACCCTATGTTAGAAGATTCCAAGAATTAACAACCTTATGTCCAAATATGGTGCCAAGTTCCGAGAAACTTTTGGAAGCTTTTATCAGGGGACTACCTCGAAGCATTGAAGGAAATGTTACTGCCTCTAAACCTCAAACTTTAGAGGAAGCCATCAACATAGCCCAAAGGCTAATGGATCAAGTAACTAAGCATACTCCAATGCAAGTGTCGAGTGAAAACAAACGAAAATTTAACGACAGAAGAACTTTCAACAACAATTCCCGCAACAACAACTACCGTAACACCAACAATCACTACAATAATCATCAACAACAAAACCGAAGGCAAGAAGCTGGTAGAGCCTATGCTGTTACTCCATCAAAAAACAGTAGGTATGCCGGAGATCTCCCTTTGTGCAAAAGATGCAATTTCCATCACACTGGACCTTGTACTGGTAAATGTAATATTTGCAACAAGGTGGGTCATTTGAGCAATAACTGCCGAAGCAAGAAGCCAGCCACTGAAAGTAATCAACTACCAGTGATAGTTGTTTGTCATGCCTGTGGTGAAAAAGGACATTATACAAATCAGTGCCGAAAGACCAACATCAATGCCCAAGGAAGAG
>BQNB010137940.1:0-17777 GCA_026074375.1 Tanacetum coccineum
TAACGATTCCTTACGATCTGAGTAGCGCAACGTATTCCATCCACCCAGATTCTACCAGAATCTAGAGAAATTCTATTGACTGCCACCAAGAGGTATGATCTTGAAAATAAGTAGACGTGTGAAATGAGGTAATTATAATTATGGTGTACAACATAATTATAAATGCATCACACACTGATTAGCCTAACTTAAATTCATTCAATTTAACTTTAAATTAAATCCTGGGACGAGATTTCTATAAGGGGTGGAGACTATAACAACCCAAGAATTTTCATCAACCTATTTTACTATTATCACTATTATACGGGGAAATTTTTCTCTTTATTACATTACTTGCATTGTCAATGTCTCAGTATGTCATGTAACTTACATAACTAAAGTAGATGAGCTCACGCAACCTATCTATGGCAATCTTATCTTCATATATGTCAAGAAAATATCATAACATGTCAAGTCAATATCATCATAATCTTTTTACAAAGTACATTATTCCTATAATGTACCATTCGCAACGTTATATCAAAACGGGCTTTAAACCGTTATCAGATGCCTCTAAACCCTAATTCCATGAAATATTAACATCTAAAGTGAATGCACAAGCTACTAAAGAATATGTACAAGCAATATAACATCTCATTTTAAATATAAAATCTCTTCAACTCAAAGTACAAGTCTCTAAAAGCTTAATGTATAAGTCATTAAGCATGATCTCTAAAATAGCCATTTTACCTCCGTTTTCATCCTCATTTCTTCACCACAACTTGTGTACAAGCTACTACACTCATTCTATAATGTATAAACCCTAAATATTCTATTCATAAGTTTTCATACATCTTTTTACACTCAAAACCCTAATTCAAAACCCTAAATCCTAAAACCGAGCTAGTTATTAAACCATGACCCATTTCTTGATTTTTACCCATTGTAAACCTAAACCAACTCTTAAATAAGTTATAATAACATGAATTACAACATCCTTAATCATAATACATCATCATTTCATCATTCTACTTCAATTATCCAAGAAACGAATCCAGAAAACCCTAATTGTGCCCTAATTGTGACTTTGACCTGTTTTCTCATTTTCTACCCATTTAACTCAAACCACCAATCAAATCTTGATTATAATCCTTAATATAAGTCCTAGGATTTGTTATTCTCATTCCTAATCAAGAGTATGGCAAAATAAAAGCCAAGAAGTAAGCAATCCCTAAACAAGCATATTTGAAACGGTGACCTCGTTTCTTTAATTCTAATCCATTTTAACCCAAACTAATTGCTAATCTGTGTAAATACTTTAATACCAGGACCTTAAAAAACCATTTCATCTATCCTTAATCATTATAAACATCATTGACCTTGGGGGAAAACCCTTGAACCAAGTCAAGTCCAAACTACCCGAACCACTTCCATATTCATTTTGACCCATTTAAAATGCTACCATGTGAAATGACCACCAAGTAACCTTCTAGATTTCATAGTAGCAGCTTACTAAGTAGCTTTGACTCCCTCCCCCCCCGCCATGGTAAAAACTATGGGAGCACATGGCCTCTCTTTTTCTTCTCTCAGCCGCGGCAGCAAGAAAGGAAGCCACATCCTTCAACCTAGTTTTCTAGACCTCCACCATTGATTTTCGTAGGCTTAGACAATCCATACTAGTCTACTATGTGTAAAGAACAGATCATAAGCCTTGATTGTCACCACTCTTGAAAAATGGTATAAATAGGAGCTTTGTGTGTTTTCATTTTTCTTCATCCCCCAACTTCCTCTCTAGAACCCTTCAAAGTAGGAAACTTCCTTGCTTCAATATGAATTCTAATAGCTCTCTAAGAAGTCTCAAGTATAGAAAGGAAGCAAAAGAAACCAAGAAACGAAGCCCGGGAGTCGTTACTCTAGCCGTACGAAGCCGAAAGTCCCGATTCTGACCCGTTTCCAAGCTATAAGCTCAAACCAGGTTCTCTAAGCTTATGTTCTGCTTTCATAACGTCATAATGTTCATATGATCTTGCTAAAATCATAATATAAAGCTTTGAATACTTAAAAAACTAAAGTGATTGCCTTTTTGATCCAAAACCGTACACCCGAAACCCTAATTTCATGTTTTTACTTAAACTATGAGCTAAACTTGTAAACTATTGTTATAATCTATCCTAATAGACTTATATAATGTTAAAATAAGTGCTTTGATAAGTCATAAGAGAATTTGACCTTAAAACCCGCGCGTTTTCATTTTAAAACCCTAATTTGACCCGTTTTACTTTTTAGCTTAACGAATCGTTAAATTAAACTTGTGTTATGTTAAAACTTCATATTTTAGTTTATTATAACTTATAAATGACTATTGAAATGTTAAATTAAGCTTGCATGGCAATTTGGACATGTTTTGTAATTATAATCCATGCAAGGGGTATATATCGTAAATTTCAGAAACTTATAACTAAAAGGACTAAAAGTGTCATTTTATCAAAGTTATAACTATAGGGGTCTATTATGTCACCCCATTTTTTAAAGTACAAGTTTTACTTAGTATATCAATAAAAGTTGGGAGGACCAAAGTCGTAAAAATGCAAACCCTAGGGGTCTATTTCCAATTTTCCAAACCCTAGGTCTAAAATGTAACATTTTGAAAAAGTGTAAAATCATATTTAAAACATTACCAGACATAACTTTAATTAACGCTCCTCGTGCTTAAAAGACATAACTTTAATTAACGCTTGACGTGCTTAACATTTCCAGTTATTGAGCAAAACGCTTAAAACCGATTATATCGTATCACAATACTAGGGAGCTTCATATTAAGAGGTTTCATCTTGGTATTACGTTCTGACTGAGTTGTTGGGTTTACGATTTAACCTGCCCTAGCTCCTTAAACATTTACTGAATGACCTCTGAATTATGATAGCCTAAATGGTGATCCAATACTCCATAACAATTCAATCAAAGATGATGTTCATTATAATGTAAAATATATTCAATCAAAATAAGACTTGACATATTACCCCAGGTTGCGTGTGACGAAGCCGTTACTTTCATTCCATATACCTTTGCTATCAATCAAATTTCCTTATAACTGTTAAGGTGAGTTCATAGCCTCTCATTTCAATATTTCAAATGTTTTATAAACCCGCGAGGGGGATACATGCTATAAACCTGAATGCAATTATTTATGTATGCTATCCTGATTTATTATTACCTAAGTAACTGCTTTGCCTTTAAGTCCCCAATATCATGAACTATTAATTACTTTACGAAGTAAGCGCAAATGTTGTGAATAGATCTATTTGGGTTGGACTCCCCGATTAGTGTACCCAGTTATACCGGTAATTAATTGCATACCATTAGAATATAACTGCTGGTGTTTTGGCAAAGGCACCCTTTGGGGCTATAACGTGTCACCATACCCTAAGGCTTCGGATTCATGAGATAATGGCAATAATAAATGTTTTACAATAACGGGTGTATATCAACGTAACCCAATATCACACTTGCATTCAAATTATTTTACTTAAACATATGGATTTCACTCAATCTTTGTGTTGACTTTTTAGCATGTTTTATCTCAGGTAACTAATGGCACAGAGTGGCGAGGACATGAAGATGGAAAAACCGGTATCATTCAAATATTGTGTTTTAGATTTTGGGACCTCTCTTTTGTAAAAAACTCTGATGAAATAATGAATGATAACTTTATTTTCAAAAATGACTCTTTTTGATTCGTTTTCTATTATTATGACTGTTATACCTTTTAAGTAATACGCCAGATTAGTTTTTGCTGCTATATGTAAAAATAGGGGTGTTACAGATTTGGTATCAGAGCCAACATTATAGAGAACAAGGTTGAAACCTTAACTATAACTACTTTTCTTTTTCCATCCAAGAAATTCCTCCATGCCGCTATATCTGACCTAAACCTAACAATATCAATTTCATAATAATTGATTATACAAAATTATACATATTAACTTGTATTCAAACTGTTTTATAACAAACCTAAGAATTATCACTCAACCCATTGTTTTGACTTATATAAGCATGTTTATCTCAGTAAATTGAGCAATTTTTGCAGCACGAGTGGTATGGTGCTACCAAGATGGCTGAATGTATCATTTAAACAATATGTTTTTAGATTTCTGGACCTCAATATTTGTAAAAACACTAAATATAATGAATGAAGAACTAAAATATTTCCAACAATGATTTCTTTTAAAGTTGTTTCATATGAATTATGATAGTTGTATCCATAAGATTAAACCCCAGATTAGCTTCCGCTGCTATATTGTAACAATAGGGGTGGATTAAAGATTGTATCAGCGCCGAAGGTTATAGAGAAACAAGGTCAAAACCTTAACTATAACAAGAAAAAAATAAGAAATAAATAAGTAAAAAAAAAAAAAAAAATTTTCATTTTTCAGCCATCAAGGTCCTCCGTGCCACTACATTCCGGAACAAGTATGTATAGATACATATCTATTATACTATTACATAAATAACTTATGTTATTTACAAACTGGGTTGTTATGAGAACGATGTCTTCTCCTAATCACTCTACTTTCAATATTTAGGACGCTCTTTCCTTTATGAAAATTCTTAACTATACTTCGGTCTCATCAGATTATTTCCCAGTCTCATTGGGAAGCAATTCTTTTAACTCTTCGGAAAAACCTAAAGATAATATGATCCCACCAGTATTCTCATCTTTCTACAATAATCCGTATTTGACGGACATATAAGCATTTTATGCTAAGGAATTACCTATTTCATCACCAGATCCTATTACTCCACCAGCTATTTTAACTCCATCTCCAGTATTACCACCATCACTATTATTTTATCCTCGATATTTCTTTATTCTTGAAAAACTATTACCACCTAAGAAGCGAATATGTTCCTCATCTTCTTCCTCAACTACGTTCTCTAATTCGTCTCGGAATCAAACTTGTAATTTGGTATCACCATCCTTCTCAGTTTATACTCCTACCCTCCTCAGGTATTTGAAATAGGAAAATGTTCAGATAAGATGTATCTGAAACATCATGAGAAACAAGTCGAAGATATCTTGAATTATTTAAATGAACTCTATCTTCACCGCATTGAGAGAATGGAAGAAGGACGTATAAATAGTAAATGAACTAAAGACCGAACTTAAGGGAATCCGTACTCAGATTATCAGACTTCAAAAGAAGCGGTTAGGACAAAAGGATAAGATTGCCTTTGCTCACTACAAAATTTCCGATCTTGAACAAATCATTGAGAAAATCCAAGCTCGTCACCAAACAGATCAGGAGGATCTTTAGGATGTCATCTACTGTGCTCAAATCAACAGCTCTTAGAATAGATAAAGCTTTATCCTAGCCCATGGATGTGTAGGAATAAATAAAAACGCTTGGTCAAGTGTACAGTAAAGAAGGCAAGTTATATATAAAGGCAGATCCCGTTTCGTATCTTATTTATTTCCACTTATTCGCGTCTTATCCATCATCATTCCACTAACTGCAATCATTCTCTCCGTCAACAAGAATCATACCATAGCCCCTAAGTGCTAAAATTCAAAAAAATAAGCATTTCTCTTAAGCATCTTAAGCATCACATTTTCTTTTTAAAATAACCTTTTCAAAACTTGTGATTCATTCTTACTACCGTTTATCTTATTGTTGATATAATGCCTCCCAAAAGGCGTCAACATCCTAAAAAAATAAAAAACACAGCCATAACTTTCGGAGCCAATCCTGGCAACAGACTGATGATTTCTACTGCAGCCCTGAAGCACAGACTGCAGCCATGGCAAGTGCAAGTAATCTTACTGAACTCCCCTGCATGAAAACGGGAAAACTAACAAAGAGTTTAACACTGCAACCTTTCTGCTTAATGGTACAGAAGGAGCATAAGCCTTATTCACTGGTTATGAACAAAACTAAATCAGTATTCAACTCGAAGCAGATGTGCTGATGAAAATAAAGTAACATTATGCATTACTGGTACTTTAAATGACATGGTCCTTGTCCAGGTGAAAATTGTACATCCCCAGCCATGGAAAGAGCAACTAATCAAATCACCTGGACGAGTTAAAAAAGGCTCTGACGAATAAGTATTGACCCCTGACTGAAATTCAGAAAAATGGAAGAGGAAACATTACAATCTGATGTAAAAGGGAAAATTATCTTAACGCCTATGTTTAGAAGAATCCAAGAATTAACACCTTAAGTCCAAACATGAGTGCCAAACAATGAGAAACTCATAGAAGCATTTTATTGGAGGTCTACCTCGAAAGCAAATGAAGGAAACGTTACTGCCACGAAACCGCAAACTTTGGAGGAAGCCATCAAACATATCTCAAGGTTAATGGATCAGATAATAAAATGCGATTCTGTGCAAGAAACCAATGATCAATAAACGAAAAAATTAGAAGATAAGAGAAACACCATCGACAACAACAACAACTACCCCAAATATCACAACAACAATAACCACTTCAGCAATCGCAAAAATGACAACTACCAAAATAACCACAACAATCACAACCATAATAATGATTACCACCACCAGCAGAATAGAAGATAAGAAACCTTTAAAACTTATACTGCCACCAATGGATATGCTGGAAACCTTCCCTTGTGTAAGAGATGTAGACTACATCACACGGGACCTTGCAGTGCAAGTGTCAGGTCTTCAACAAGAAAGGTCCACCAACCAAGTACTCATCCGGCTATGCTTGTCACAAAAATCTAGATTTGCCATGAGTAATGATGTGAGGTATTGAGTGGGATATGATCGTTTATGTATGAAGGAGGGCTGGAGAAAGTTAATTGCAATTTAATAGAGAAAACAGAGAGATATTAGTTGACCAATATAAAGAAATTTGAAGTTATCGTGAATAAATCATTCGAATATATAGTAGGTGGACGAAAGTCCAATTGGTCAAACCCCTATTCCATAGGTATTTGACGGAAATATCTCAACGGCTCTATTAATTAATGAAAAATCTGTTAGGCCCAAACAGTACTAACGGTCATCCAGCAGTATTAACTTTGGCCTAGCAGTACTAAAATACGCCTAGCAGTATTAACTTTGGTGTTGCCAGTACTAACTCCAGTGTTAACAGTATTAATTGTATTAGTACTGCTTGGATTGGAAGTGGTTAGAAATGCCAGTTCTTACCATCATTGTTTGCAACAGTTCTCTTAACCTTTTGTTCAACAATTTTAAAATTGTTGTACAAATCATCCAAACCCATAGTTTCAAAGTCGGGTTTGTTCATCCAGACTACCACATGTGTATCCCATTCAGAAGGTAAGCTTCTCAAAAACTTAACATTTAGATCTTCTGGAGGAGTATCTACACCCAGAATTGCCAATCTACTAACAAGCTTTTGAAGCCTGTTAAAGATAGAGTCCAAAGATTCTGAGCTTGTAGCATTAAAGTTTTCATACTGTTGCTTCAGTAAGGCCTTCTGTGTCTTCTTTGTTGCATCATTTCCTCCAAAGCGAGCTTTAATAGCAACAAACATAGATTGAGCATCAACATACTGGTTAAAGGTAAGCTGATGTTCATTTGGGAGTGCCATGAGGAGAAGACTTCTGGCTTTGACATCATTCTTCTTGCAAATCTTTTCTTCAGTAGTAGAGGGCACAGTCATCTTCAATGCTGTTGATGGACCAGATTCTGGTGTTGTAACAGGAATAGGTACCCAAGAATTCCCATTTTCTATTACTTCCCATAATGCATAATCTTGGATCTGAAAGTACTGCTTTATCCTGATTTCCCACATCTCATACTCTCCTAGTTTGAGCATGGGAAGCTTTGCCAACGCATTGTTCTGAGAATTTTCTAACTCCATTTTCCCTAGATCAAAGTTTCTCAAAGCACAGGCTCTGATACCACTTGTTGATCCCACGCCTTGATCGATTCTTTATGATATAAAGAGTTTGTTACCTTGGAAGAATCCAAAATAACAAAGATTGAGACTTTGTATGTATACCAAAGTGTATGCGGAATCTACACTTTGATACTCTAGAGAAGTTTATTAATGGAACAGTAATGACCAAAAACAAACAATGAACACAAAACTCACTGCTTCAATATTATTAACTAATACGAGTACTCTTGAAGTACTGGGGTTACAAACCTTGAAGCTATTACAAATTTTCTCTAAATCTATCTCTTAAAGTTCTTCTATCACTACTCTAGGGATCTCCTTTTATAGAAATACAAGGAGCCCTTAACAAATATATCTGCCTATCTATTATGATCAGTTACAATTCAAAACTAAATATCCCGAAATACTCTCCATGCATTCTTATCTTCAGTTCATCAGCTTTGACCATTTAGCAGTACAAACTCCTTCAACTAGCAGTATTAAATAATATTGACAATTCTAACTTAATACTGGCAGTACTAACTTTGTACTGGCAGTACTAACTCCTTTAGTACTGTTGGCAGTATAAAGTCATATGAAGATTTATTCCTAACATTTATTATATATGTATTAATACTCGATTAATGTATATAATAATTATGTATATTAATATTCCAACGATAGAATACTAACGGTCGTTAATTAGTTCGTTTACGAATAATTAAATATAAGGCTTTTTAATTAATGGGTAATTAAATATAATTAATCATAAATATTAGAAAAGTCAAAAAGTCAACACCAAGGGTGTTGTGGATAGAGTTCGACCGGATCTAGAAGATCTTAGGGTTGGATTGGGCTTGTGAGCTATCTTTTCCTCCAAATTATGTATTTTAGGTAAACCCTAAAATCATCTACTATATAAGGAGGATCCCCTAGCTCATAATTCTCATCCCTTCTCCTCCTCTTCTCCTAGTAGGTTCGAACCAAACAAACCCTTAGGGTAAATTGTTTGAGTCTGACAACTTGACGTATTCTTGAGCGTTGGTTCGTGGAACTAGCATTCGGGTGGTATTGTTCGACGTGTAGTGTATGAACCGCATGGAGGTTACTTAATTTAGTAACTTGAAGGGTTTTCGGTTTAGAATGTATTACACACATGCGTGTACTCGAAGAAATCTCCGGTTCTTCACGTAGCTTGGTTGTTATTCTGTATGTTTTCTGTTTATTGTTTATGTTAATTATAAGTGCTATATGATTTAGATCCGCTGCGTAGCTCGTATAATATTAATGTAATATTAGGTTATTTTAGATAACGATTTCCAACAGTGGCATCACGAGCCAGTCAATATAGCTTTATAATTACATAAAAAACAGAAAAAATATAAAAACGCATATTTGGTGTATATTTCTTGCTTTTTATGTGAAAACTATTTTAGGAACTTATTTAGTGAAATATATTCATCCTAAAGATCACACAAAATATGGATTTTAAATATGCTACATATTTATGAATATTATTTTCCTTTTTTATGTGAAATCTTTTTTTAGAAAATTATTTTGTAAAATATTTTGTCCTAAAATATCACATAAATATGGAAAATTAATATTTACTTGCCTTTTTTATGTGAAATCTTATTTAGGAAATTATTTAGTGAAATATATTGTCCTAAATATCACCTAAAATAAGGAAACAAAATATGTGAAAGTTTTTACATTATTTAAATATATATATTGTTGCTTATTTATCTTGTAATAAATTGTCAACCATGGGTTACGTGCATGTAAACCATGTTTATTAAGCTTAATATATATGTTATGTTACCGTATTATTTGATTCTGGCGCCGATTTTTAGTTTCATATATACTGAATTTGCGACCCCTACTTACTGTGAAGACCTAGTATTGTGAATCCTGGTTATGTGAAGGAAGTAGCGAAGGTAGAAAGTAGAAGTGGGTATAATTATCTATGACTGCAAACTTGAACTAGGAGGTTCCCGTGTTTAAGCATAAACTTAATACCTCTAGGTCCATGGAAACTTTGATGTGATTATGGGAATTGATGTGGTTGTCCCAACATAAGCTGTCATAGTATGTTCATGATAAGGTAGTAGAAAAACCCGATGGAGGAGGGTCGCGATCTTTAAGGGTACAGGAAACGGCCGTAGGAATCACCAAAGCAATTGAAGAGTGCAAAAGGATGATGAACCATAAAGGTTGAGCGATATATCTTGTGTACGTGAATTTGAAGTATGGTGTTTCCCGACGACTTGTCAGGATTGCCACGCAACGACAAGTGAGTTCGCATAGATTCTATTCCTAGAGTGACGCCTGTTGCGAAGTATCCATAAGCGCTAGCGCCTTCATGCGGAAATGCAAGAATATTCATGGGCAGCTGCAATGAGTTGCAAACAATGTTTCATACGACCTAGTCATTCTCCATGGGGAGCGCCATGTTATTTGTCAAGAAGAAGGATGGTTCGCTACGTATGTGTATCGATTATAGAGAGCTGAACAAGTTGACGATTAAAAATCGTAATCCTCTTCCGAGGATTGATGATTTATTTGACCAACTACATGGATCACGTTATTTCTCCAAGATAGTCCTTCGGTCAGGTTATCAACAACTACGCGTGCATGAAGACGACATACCTAGGACGGCGTTTCGAATGAGATATGGACATTTTGAGTTTACGGTTATGCATTTTGGGCTAACCAATGCACCGCTGCATTCCTTTTATGGATCTGATGAAAAATAGTTTGTAAAACCAACTTTAGATAAGTTCGTTATTATGTCATAATCGATGACATCTTGATCTACTCGAGAAGACGAAGGGGACCATGAAGTTCATTTGGGTTTGGTGTTGGAATTGTTAAGGAAGGAGAACCTGATTATGCCAAGTTCTCCAAGTGAGAGTTCCTGGTTGCAAAAGGGTTCACTATTTCTGGTCATGTTCTTAAAAATCAGAATGGTAGTACATGAGATCCCAGCAAAATAGAAGGCGGTAAAGAATTGGAAGACCCCCTACACGCCTTCGAGATTCGATCAATTTTTGGGATTACGCCATTTATTACAGACGGTTTATTTACAAACTCTTCCCCAAAATGCTAAACCTCTTAACCTCGTTAACTCAGAAGGAAATCAGAAGTATGTGTGGGTGTGGAGCAAGAAGAGGCTTTTTTAAACATTAAAGAATAACTTATTGTGAAGCACCAATATTGACGCACCTAATGGATGTGTAGAGATTTTCATGGTTTATTGTGATTCAATCAAACCAAGGATTAGGTTGTATACTCAATGCAAAGGGAAAAGTGATTGGCTTACCGCATCGGAGCTAGAGGCAGCTAGAAAACCAGAGAAGAACTATAAACGACCCATGGATTGGATTAGGAGCTGTTGTGTTTGCTCTTAAGACTTGGAAGCATTATCTATATGGTACTAAGAGTGTTATCTATACAGATCAAAAAAGTCTTCAACACATTTTCGATCAGAAAGAGCTGAATATGCGTCAGAAGGGATGGATTGAGTTATTTAGTAATTATGAGTGCGAGATTCATTACCATCTTGGTAAGGCGAACGTTGTGGCTGATGCATTAAGTAGGAAGGAGCGGTTGAAACCTAGACGTGTAAAGGCCATAGCAGTGACTATCCAGGCTGGAATGAGAGAAAAGATACAAGCAGCCCAGAGTGAGGCGCTTAAGCAAGAGAATGTAATTATGGAAAACCTGCATGTCCTAGATTAGCAGATGGAAAAGAAAGAGGGCGAGAGTTTGTATTTCATGGACCGTATATGGGTTCCATTAGTAGGAACTGTGAGAACAATGATCATGGATGAAGCTCACAGGTCTAAGTACTCTGTGCATCCTGGAGCGGATAAGATGTACCATGATCTTCGTGATATGTACTGGTGGCCAGAAATGAAGAGAGATATTGCTACTTATGTTAGTAAGTGTTTGACATAGTTCCAAAAGGATTAAGGTTGAAGCATCAAAGGCCTTCTTCGGTAACCTGGCAACAACCTGAGATTACCTGAATGGAAGAGGGATAAGATCACTATGGTATTTTATCACTACGTTTGCCTAGGTCAGAAAGTAGCATACACGATTGGATCATAGTCGATATAGTGACTAAGTCACTCATATCCTGGCTAAAAAGAGAAACTATAGTCTGAGGAAATTGGGCAAAGATCTACATTTTTATGGATAAAATGAAAAAAAAATAAAAGTCGCGAGACATGGAGTTTCCCGTGTCGATTATATCAGATAGAGAACTGGACGATTACAATCGTGTTTGACTGGTAGACAATGCAAAAAGCTAGGGACATAGGTTGGATATGAGTATTCTTATTAAACATCCCCGCAAACGGATGGACAAAGTTATGCGTACGATTCAGACCTTAGAGGATATGTTGAGGGCATGTGTAATTGATTTTGGTGGTAGCTGGGATGTTTATTTACCATTGGCTGAGTTTTCTTACAATAATAGCTATCATTCGAGTATTGATGTGCTCCGTTTGAAGCCTTGTACGGAAGGAAGTGTAGGTCGCCTGTTTTATGGGCTGAGATTGGAGAAAGTAGTTTGATTGGACTTGAATTGGTTTAAGAAATGACTGATAGAGTTGTGTTGATAAAGGAGAAGCTAAAAAGCACGAGAGATCGTCAAAAAGACTATGCTATAATAGATACGCAAACCATTGGAATAAGAAGTATGAGAACGAGTAGAATGGAGGAAAGTATCACCTTGGAAAGGTGTAATTCGTTTTGGGAAAAGGTAAAGTTAGCACCGAGATATGTAGGACCATTTGAGATTCTTGATAGGATCGGTCCTGTAGCTTATCGATTAAGGTTGCCCGAGGAATTGAGTGGAGTACATGATCATTTCATGTGTCAAACGTGAAGAAATGTTTGGCGGATGCTAGTTTGCATGTGCCATTAGATGAGATAAAGGTTGACAAAACTCTTCGTTTTGTTGAGGAACCTGTAGAGATTATGGACCGTGATGTTAAGAGGTTAAAACGTAGTAAGATATCGCTTGTGAAAGTTTGTTGGAATTCTAAGCGTGGTCCTGAGTTTACTTGGGAATGCAAGGATTATATGAAGTCTAAGTATCCTCGGTTGTTCGTCGAGCAAGCTGGTAAATCGGCTAGTTAAATCTCGTGCAGATTCCTAAAGGAGGGGATACTGTGACAACCATGATTTGAGCAGGTTAGTCAAACCGTTAGTATTGACTTATGTGCCTGTTCAATATATGATATGATGTGATTCTTCTGTGTGTTTAAAATGAGTTATTTTATGTTGGGTTATGTGAGGTATTGGAAATCATCTAATTGAGTATTGAGTGTGATCATCTCAATGAGATTGGAATAGTGGTGAAATTGGTTAAGTTCATTTCGTTCACTTTTGAGTGACAAGGAAATGATTATTGAGATTTGAGCATTTCCGTGTTAAATGTGTAAGTATTATTACGTATACGTATTTTTGTGTTAGTAATCTAAGATAGGTTTAGATTTTTAAGTGGTAAGTTAAGAATAATGAAAAAAGTTCTATTTTAGGAAAGTTAGGTTGAAAATGAAAAGTTAAAAAGTTATTTTTAAAAGTCTAGTGAATTTCGTTTAAGCAAAAAGGTATAGTCAAATTAGTTAAGGTTTTTATAAAAATTTAAGGAAATACAAGTAATTATATAATTAATAAATAGAAAATATATATATATATATATATATATATATATAAAGGCCTAGTCGGCCGAATAAAAGGAAAAAAGAAAAGGAAAAGAAAAAAAAAGAATTGTATTAGGAAACAAATTCTAAATAGGCTTTATCTAGGATTACTTTAGGAGCCTATAAATACAAAAAAATAAAATCCCTAAACCCCTATTGTTGTTCGACCGATCCAGAAGAAAAAAAAGAAGAAATTTTTTAGGGTTTAAGGTATTTTCTAATTCTTTGTTTAATTCTAGTTCTTATTTTAATTCTTGTAATCTAAGTATGATGGATTAGGTTTAATCATGAAAATAAATTAGGGTTTTAAATTTTCTAGAGTTTATAGTTTAATGATGATTGTTTGATCATTGGTTCAATTGGTTTCGTGATTTGATCATGCGTTAGGGTCTAGATCGCCCGAATTAGTTGTTTAATTCACTGCAGAAAATTAGGCAGTTTTGTAACGGTCATAACTCAATCATAAATTATCAAATAAACAATTTACAACATACTGGAGATAACCTCAGAGAGTCTACTTTCCAGCAAAGTTGGTCTCGTGAGTTTTTATGGTCGGGAAGTGGGTCAAAAGGTCGTTACAAAATCAGTGTGTAAAACTGTGACGAATTTCAGTTTTGGTTTTGATTTTTCTAAAAATACTTAGACATCTAGTTAGAGGCTCAAAATCACGTGGAAGTTAGTTTATATATTGTGTGTGACCCCTGAATTTTTTCTAAGTAGGTTATGAAGTTTAAGTGGGTTATCTAACGTCATACTTTTAGGGGGTCAGATTCTGGACGAATTCTGGACACTTTGGATTAATGAATTTCTAAAGGGTATTTGTAAAAGGGTAATGGCTTTGGGAGAGCTATGAGAGGTTCATAGGACATATATGTAGCATGGTGAATTTTGGTTTGAATTGTGGAAGTGTTTAAGTGGTACGTTTAGGACGCGTAAGTGAGTATAAAATTCTGCTCAAAACCAGAAAATTTAAAGTGTAGCATTGAAGTGTAAATGGCATATGTAGGAGTTGGAAAAGGGTTAAATCAAGTATAGAACTATGGTAGATAGCTTAGATATCCATCATAGTTGAGGTTACATCATATTGGGTTGAATGCCTAATTGATGGTAGCTTATTGTGTGCTTAATTGTTTAGATTATCCGTGAAGTGTTTGTGAAGCTTTTGTTGGATTCTTTTGGGAAGCTAAGCATCAGGTGAGTTTCATAGTCCCACTTTTTAATGTTTTTACATTTGGGATGGAAATGATGCAAAGAGGTTTTGAAATGTTTTAGTTACTGTGATAATGTGATTTAAATGATGCATGGGCTATACGTGACTATTGTATGTTATGTGCTACTTGCTTTTATGGTATGAATTGTTGTGCTTGAGCGTGATCGTCTCATGGCATTTATGGATTTGATTGGTAGTAAGCGTGATCGTCTTATTACTGTGAGTTGTTTGAGTGAGCGTGATCGTCTCATTGTTGTTATGTTTTGTGTGAGGATTGAGCGTGAACGTCTCAATGTGGATTGATGTGATTGCATGTTAGCTTGTATGATAGTACGTTTAGTCTTTCTTTTTTAAGGTTTGTTTAGTTGTGATGGATATGTTGCATGAGGTGTGGATATGTATTAGTTACTGTGATAATGTGATTTAATGTATGGCCCTTTGGTCTGGTAATTAGCCCCAACCCCCCAGTCACGGACTTACACACTGGCAGTTTTTGAATAGTTATCAAGAGAAGATAAACCTCACCAAACTGGACACATACCGGACCAGGATCGTTTAGAAAATGACTCCATACACTGCTTATCGTTGTATAATCCAAGCATTATTATCAAGATGAGAATGGACAATATATCGTTTGATCGACACCTCGATGAATACTTCACAGTTAGCGTCGGCACACTCAACCTCATGTTCCGCCTCATCAAGACTGCTATATTCTAGTAATGATATTGATACTGGATTAAATGGAGTTTTTGATCGAGAGGTGACCTGAGTGTAAGGCGTATTTAGATCAACACCGACATCAGAGACATCGAGATCCCCGCGCTGCCACGTCGGCGGAAAAAATGGTGCAGTGTTAATGCTTCGTATTGTTGCGCACCCAGTTGACCCTTAACATGATTACCCCCCACCCCCCTAACTACCATTCCAACACAATAAGAAACTCAATACAGGTGGTCTATGCGAAGTCTTGAAAAGTTTATTGGTTGGAAGACTCTTCAAAGGAGACCTTGGCTTTACTACAAATGACCATATGATTTCTATCAATATGATTGTCATTATCATTCAGGTCAAATCTGGTAATTATTTAACTTGTGAATATTATTAAATGTTGTGTAGACTTAATGGTGATAATAAGGATGCTCGAGTACAAAATTTCTCAAGAAATTTATTAGTAAATCAAAAAAATCATATTATTGTAGTCTAAGCACTATCTTCTATCCCTCATAAATTGAGGGGGAGCTATTTAAAATGTCTCATAGATAAGGTATTTAACAAATCTTCCCCAAAAGGTTAATTCAATTGATATCACCCAAAATATCATGGCGCCCCCCCCCCCCCCCATTCACATCTGGGATAAGGGAGAAAATGTGATTCACTTGGATCCTCAAATTGTATTAAAATGATGTGATCAAATAAAATGGACTTTAAAGCACTCCTCACCTAGGCATGTTAGACTCGTGACCGGATTCACACCGTTATAATATATATATATCATAATCAAAATATAAAATATATAAAGAAGTGTAAAAACCAACAATCAATGATATCGAGAAGTAGTATAGAAGCTTTCCGGGTCCGTTAAATTCCCCAACGAGGTCAATGGATGGTAAATCGATACGATCGAGATTTGGCTTTGAGGGAAGGAATTGGTTTGGAAGTTGAAAAAGTCGAATTAGATAATAAGGACTCAAACGTTTAGAAAAACTGAATAATTATGAAATGTAAGAAACTAGAAACGAAAGGCTCCGAATCTCCGAACAAAAGGGGGAAATACCTAAAATCGCTTTAAAAGAAGTTACGAAGAAATTTCGTTCTAAAACTATCTATGGACCATATAACGAAGAATGAAAAAGACTAGACCGAAACGGAGTTCGTTTGACCCATATAACGAGTCAAAACCCAAAAAAAAAAAAAAACCCGTACCGACCCGTTCTTTTTTAAAGCTGAAAAGTTATACAAATGATCTACGGAAAACTTTTATACTTTTTCTCCAAACTAGATGATAAAAGAAAATTTTCCTAAAAAAAGAAAAATATTTTTTTGATTGAATTTTTATATTTATATGAATTAAATAAATTTTAAATAATCTAAATTAAATTATAAAAAATATTAAATGATTACTAAAAATTCTGAAAAATTTACAAAAAATACTTTACTCTATGAAGTTCCTACGAAAAATAAGAAACAAAAATAAGCTCAACAAATAAGCCCGAAAATAAGCTTAACAGCTTTATAAGCTTATAAAGCCAAAATGTACATAAATACCAAGTGCCTTGGGTCTTTAACGAAAAAGACCCAAGGGCGCAGTGGTAAGTATGTTTGTAAAAGGGGGTTTGTATCGAGAGGTCCCGGGTTCGAGTCTTGCTCACCCGGGCCTCTTGTCTTTCCCCCTTTTTTATTTTTTTTGCAAACTCTAGGGTAGGAATTGTAATAAACTAAAGTAAAGGGTAGGCGGGCGAATTTTGGGAAATTTACACTCTAGTTGAAACGACTAACCTTGAACTATTAAGAAATGACAGAATAAACCCTACGATTTCAGCTTATTTTTGGCTTATTAAAAAAATGATTTTCAGCTAAAACTTAAAACTACAAACTTATAAAAGAGCTTATTCTCTACAACATTAATAAAGACACTTTGGGAATTTAACAAAAGAATAAGCTACAAAATAAGCAATGTAGATTCTGTCACAGAAACTAAGGGTTTAAAGAGCTTTTTGGATTTTGGCTTCTAACTAGCTTATTTCTAGGTGAAACTGAAAAACAAAAGCAGCTTATTGTAGCTTAAGATATACACTAGAAATATCTAAACAAACATTAGCTAGGAATTAACAGGTTTAGAAAGAAAAATGTAATGAAAAAGTGCTAGTTATTGCTGATGTAAATGGTTACTGATGCAATTGGCATTGAACAAAGATGCATGCTAACTTTTAAGGTTCTAACCCTCTAAACAAACTCACTAGGTACTGCTACTCCTATCTTTGCTATAATAGAAATCTAT
>BQNB010137941.1:0-17777 GCA_026074375.1 Tanacetum coccineum
TATCTCTTGTGTTGTTGATCCATAAAGTAACATGCCCCGGACTCATATTCCGCTGCGACCCAATTTGGGGGTGTTACAAGTAAAACAACGTTCACATACATGAAGTGATCCAGAAGACACATTTCCATCAGTAGGAGCAGTAATCATAGCTCGCACGTTCTCTTGCTTTTGGTTATTCTGCGACGTTTGGCGTGAGTTGTCCTTATAGTTGCTCTTACCACTACTATTCCTACTTTGAAAGCTCTCCCACTTTCACTTCTTTCCTTCCAAAATTCTTTCATCTCTAGTTTGCCATTTCTGTTCCATCAACTTATGAGCCATACGCACAGCTTCGTTCAGGTTAGCAGGCTTAGAAGAAGTGACTTCACCCTTGATGTTATCAGTCAATCCCCAAATGTAAGCATCAACCTTTACGCTTTCAGGCTCAACCATTCTCGAACACATCAAAGCTAACTCGTTGAACCTCTAAGTATAAGCAACAATGTTATACTCCTTGACCTTCAGGTTCCACAGTTCGTGCTCTATTCTTTGAAGTTCTTCTATCGGACAAAACTCTACAGTCATTAATTGCTTTATTTTAGTCCAAGGCATTTGGTTCATAGTCTCCAAACCCATGATTACAACCTTAGCATTCCACCAAGTCAAAACAGGTCCTTGCAGTGTTGCAGCAGCAAACTTAACCTTCTTGCCCTTTGCACATTCACTGATTTCAAAAACACTCTCAATTTTCTCAACCCATCATCATAATTTGAAAGCTCCTTTAGTACCGTGAAAAATAGTAGGATTGCACTTCATAAACCCAACAAAAGTGCACTCACGAACAGCAGGTGTACCATCTTGACCCTAACTGGTCCAGACCCTCTAGCATCATTTCCAGCATTCGCATGTCTAGCCCGCTAATGACATCAAATAACGTCTATTTTATAGCGTCATTTATCCTATGTTATTAACCCATTTTGTATAGTTATTGCAAAGAATTGTTACTTAATCATTTATATTTGAGAATTGCAGTAATTATGGAGTAGTTGGTGAAAGATAGCAAAAGGCGTGCATTCTGGAGCTTAAAAGATATTTTGAAGATTACTATTCTAAAGACCAATACGCCGTATCCATCAAGGAAGATACGACGTATCTGTGCCTGCACTTAACAAAGACCACATATGGATAAAGCTTAATACGCCATATCCAGAGAGACTCAATACGCCGTATTCAAGATATAGTATGTGAATATTCTAGAAGATATCAAGCGTGGTCCCTACTCCAAGAAATCCCTAATACGCCGTATCCAATACTTGGATACGCCGTATCGAACTGACTTCTAGACCTTATAAAAAGAAAACTCAAAAAATGAGTTTTAAGTGAGCTAAATCATATTCTCGATACCTAAACTATAAAAGTTGATTTTTAGAGGAGAAAAAAAGCAGAAGAGGTCGAGCAATGTTATCAATTCAATAGAAGACAACGTGTAATTCCATATACTTTAGTAATCGTTTAGTTTTTGGTATCATTCGTTAACTCGGTTAGTTTACCTTGGCTGAATAATTTCTTTTGTATTGATTATGATGTTTGAAGGCTAATACCTTCAGGTATTAGCCATTATTATGAAGATATGAATGTTTGGTATTTGTTTATCTTGATTTCTTGATTTATCTTTGAATGCTTATTTATGTTTATCAATTTATACTTGTTTACGCGCTTTTGTATGCGACCTATCATTTAACTGGATCTAGTGATACGGACCAAGTAAATCTAGAGTCTGGGATAGCTCTCCATATAGTAATTTATACATCTAGAATCATAGTTACACAAATATTTTCCATCTAAGTCTGTGTCTAGGATACGCTTTGGGCTTAACTAGTTAGTTGGACATTGCCAATGGTTTATTGATCGGGTTGACTAGCAGGTGACCTAGATAATTCAACAAGTAACATTCTAATTCCATTGGATAGTTGGACAAGTGGACTACTAGTTTATAAATTACCATTAAGCGGTAAGTGGGTAAAGTCTCTAAGAGCTAGGGTTTAACAAGATCACCATTTTTTAATCCCTAAGATAGATTATAATCAGCAAATAAGGATGCTTTATGCGGATGCTTTAATTGTGACAGGATTAATGTGTCTAGGTCTTAGGATGATGTAACGCTTAAGTCTTAAGAATGATATGCCACCTCGAGAGAAGAAATCATTGCACTTAATAAACAAACCATCATTCTAATTCCGGGAATGGCTTCACTACCCCAGACGGTATCTCACATAATGGTTAATACAGTTTTCTTATATTTGGCTTGACCACTCTTTTATCTTTTGTTAATTAGCTTACATGGGTTAAAGTGCCTTGAATTGATTGTAGTCACCAACCAAACCGTGTCAGTCTCTCAGGCTGAAAACCCCTATTTTCCTGTTAGAATTAGGATTTAGACTGACATAGGTTTAGAATAGAATTAACATAGATTAGATAACCAAGATATTAATTAAATTGATATATTTAACCTTGCTTCAAGTGTTCGACACCCTACTTACCACGAAACTACTACCGACCAGGTACACTTCCCGTTAAAGTGTTGTTTTTGGTTTAGTCGGTAAAATATAAATTTAAAATTTGAATCAATAAAATATACACCACACAACAACACATCAAGTTTTTGGCGCCGTTGCCGGGGAGTGAAAAATAATCTTCATTTTTATTTGATATTTTGGTTTTTAACTTTAGATTAGATCTAACCCTTAGGAATAGTGTAGTTTAGAGTAATTTGTATTCTTGTTTGTTTAATGTGTTTGTGTGATACGACGTATTCAGTCCTATGAATACGACGTATTGGTTATTTTACTGCCTTTCTAGTAAGTTTATTTTAGGATGGATGATCCAAACATGACTATGGAAGAATATATCAAGCTTGAAGAAGAAAAAGCTCGTAGGCGTGGTCGGGTGTTTAACTGGCAAACTGATACATATAGAAAAATCAGGGTTGATGACGATCTTCATGACCTTAGCTATGTGGATGCTGAATTCCCAGCTATAGTCATTAACGATGCCTTTGCACCTTATGATACACTTCCGTACAAATCTCAAGTAAGTACAGCTATCAACGATGAGATCTACTTTAGAATATAATTTTACGAATCCGATGATAAGGATTACATAATAATTTGTGACAAAAACTCATTTTCTTATAAAATGATTTCTGTCAACGATTTGAGAACGGATTCAGAAAATGATAATAAAAAAGTCATACCTTCAATTACATCACCTGAGCCTGCGATCAGTTGGTCATGTGTGCTTTCTGAAACGAGTCACGATAAAGTCATTAAAACTTTCAAAACAGAAAGTTTTGTCGTAAACTTAAATATAAAAATCGTGATTTGGAGATATTACGCAAACGGAATGCTATTCTATCTCATTATGAATTTATATATGCCGTTTGGCGTTCCGTTCGACCCTAAGCGGTATTATAAGGATGGTGATTGTGCAATAATATTGCGGAGGCCAAGGTACGTTTTCTTTGCTTTATTTTAAGAAAAATGGTCCCCAAGGATGGATACGGCGTATTAGGGTAAAACCTATACGGCATATCCACCGCTTTTAATAAATATTGACAAAATCAACAAAATACGCCAATACGGCGTATTCATCAAACATTGATACGGCGTATCGAGTTTGGGTATAAAAACCCCTCTGATATGCCAGATTGAGTTTTACCACACATTTTTACTCCACACACACATAAAATCTTTACTAAACCAAATCTTGGAGATCATCCTTGTTTTTGATCACTGTCTTGTATATCTTAATCATATGATAATCGTTTTTCCTTTCCCTTTTCGGTTTATGATTTTGAATTTAATTAGGGTTAGGGTTTCGTGGATTTTATGTGATGTCGTAGATGGATTCCTTTAGGACTCCCTTTCCTCTTTAGAATGAGATAAACTAGTAGTTTGCTCGGATTGCTAATGGGTTAAAATGGGTACATAGGGGAAACCCCCTTTTTGTTTTCATACTGCATAATCAATACGGCGTATCCACTCACATGGATACGGCGTATTGACAAATTTTTACCTAATTTTAATACACCAATACGGCGTATTCGGTAAAATAAATACGGCGTATTAACTTAAAAAGGATCCTGAATTATCAAACCCATACACCGTATTGACTAAACACCTATACGGCGTATTAACCTTATTGATCCTTATACGGCGTATCCAGTTTTGAATACGCCATATCTACTCTCAGAACAGAAGGTTTAAATTTCTATACTCTTGTGCTTTCCTCGTTGATTTTGCAGATATGGCACCCTTACCACCACATGAGCAGAGACACCCATTTCTTAGGTACCAGGGCCTTGAGTATTCTGATGCAGATATTGCTGATTTCGAGGAGAGATTAGAGAGGATTTACGGTCGAGAGATACACATGGTACATGTTGTGGATTTTCTAGGGATGCCCAAGCTTATGAGGGATGTTTTGTTTGCTAGGATAAGGATAGAGCACCGTGATGATGCGGGTGTTATTGTATTCACTAGTTGAGCCTGGGGGAGGCTGTTTGATACTAGGGGACCTCTAGTTAGGGAACTCATTCTGAAGTTTCTTAGCACGCTTAGATTTGGAGATGTATTGCTTGATTTTGATGCTCCTGGTACTATTCAGTTTTAGTTAGGTGGGGCCAGGAGACCACTAAGACGGAGGTAGTTTATTATGGCCTTGGGATTACACACTGAGGAAGAGATGGAGTCCCTCGGTTTTGCTAGGTACTAGAGCGAGAGTGAGAGGATGATCCTTGGGAAGGGGGGTCTACATGATTATTGGAGGGATATTTCAACTGATGGAGATTTCTTGGGACCTCCCCCTTCTTATACTTTGATCAGAGATCCGATGTTGAGACTTTGCCATTGGATGATGGCACACAGTATTGCTAGGAGGAGTCAGGCACTTGAAAAGGTGACCGTGACTGATTTATTTTACTTGAGAGGGCTGGATGTTAGATCGGTCAACATCCCTTACTTGTTAGCCTAATATCTAAGGATGTTTTCCGCTAGGAGGAAGAGCAGGGCTCATATTTCTGGTGGACAGTTTGTGGCTCGATTGCCTAAGCATTTTGGACTTCTGACTACGGAGATACTTGGAGAATTGACAGTTATTGCCCTTGAGCTTCCGATTATCAATATGGGTGAGCTGGTGAGGTTACAGATATGTATAGAGGTTGATGATACATGGGCCTGAGTGGCTATGGGACTAGAGAGGCAGCCCGATGCTGTGGCTGGTGCCCCTGCAGTCGCTGAGGATGCTCCTGCTACTGATGAGGGTGACCAGGCTGTTCTAGCACTCGTGCAGGCACATCAGTAGCCACCACCACCACCTCCAGCTGCTCAGACTATGCCTTAGAGATTAGGGAGACTAGAGGAGGAGGTGTAGGGAATTCTTAAAGATGTAGGGAGCTTACATGGACTTGTTGAGAGATCGATGACTGATCAGGGGAGATTCTCCACATGGATGATGTCATGTATGACACAGTTGATGGATGCTAGTGGGCTGACATATCAGGCATTCGATAGGACTTTCCAAGGGAGCTCACCTGCAGTATTCCAGAGACGCACCAGGCACAGCAGGATCCGCATCAGCCTGACCCATGATTCCTCCTATCCTTATCTTTTGTCTATATTTATCTGTACATTTATTATTATTCATGTCGTGATGTATCTAACTATTAAACAAGTTCTTATATTTTTGCGTATATATCATGGTATGACATTTTAGTTTGTTTGTATATGATAGAATCAAGCCTGACAGTAAGTTCAGCACCATAGTTCCTGAATATGTTACGGAACCAAGCAAGATATTCACACTAGATGCAGGAATAGGAAAGAGAGATGATTTCAAATGTGTGGAAGCTGAAGAAAAGTCTAACTTAAAGACTTCGCTGTAAACAAAAGTGCTTCTCTGGAGATAACCCGGATTGTTATTTGATTTTATCGAGTCTGTCTTCCCAGACATCTATACGACGCATCCGCCCCATACCATACGGCGTATTGATCATCTGGACGTTATCAGTCTTTATTTTTATTGCACTTTAAAAACATTATTGTCAGATCTGGAATACGGCGTTTTCACTAACCTGATACGCCGTATCCACCAAAACTAACCCGTATTTAATTTGTTTTGTTTAGTTTAAATTAACCGTAGGTACCAAGATAGGAATGCACATGTTTTTCTTATATTCTATACAGGACCTCGTGAAAGAAATATCGACGAAGTTGGTAGAATGCATATTTTATGGAATTCTATGTGTGTGCTATTCGTGCTAGCATTCAGACGCTTTTTCAACACACAATCTTGCTCATAAACACAACTTGGAGAATCTACCGAGCAAATATCAGGGGAGTTTCTCATTCTAATTCTTTTTAAAATCCCGTATTTAATGTTTTATATATACAATGAGGTTGTTGTATAATTAAAGTGGGGGATGGAATTAGAATGTTTACTTGTCCTATTTTGTCACACTAAAATGCTTAAATTATGCTCAAATTTAAAGTTTTTTCAAGCATACTTTTGTGAAATTACATGTTACATAACCCGCACACAATAACTCTTGTGATATTGTGAGGATTTAGCCTTTCCGTTATAAAAATTGTTTACCCAAATTCCACAAAAATATGAATGTGCCGGTGATGTTATAGACTTTAGAACTTGGCTTGGTATATCTATTCGAGACCACAATAATGAGTATTATGGATTTAATTGGAGTAACTTGTTTAAATTGGTAAATTTTAGGATTACACCCAAATTGCCTTTGCATGTTGCTTATTAACTAACTACACCGGTTAGTTAACCTCCAGTATGAACCCTTTTCCACTCGCATATTTAGAGTGATGATCCACTAGAAAAACCCGTAGAGCTAATCCTTTAGGAATTACACCAACTATTTGTTTTGTTACACCCTTACACCTTAACCTACCCTGTTAGATTAAGTTTAATTTATAGTTGCTAGTTGCTTAAAGTGTAAAGTTTGTATTTCCTGAGTCTTGTGTCATTTTCTATCATTGGTACGGTTGGAAATTTGCACATTGCAAATGGGAATGTATATTAGTAGTCAAAACTCATGTGATTTTACTACCATCACAATTAGTGGTGAATTCGAAGAACAAAGAACTATCGAAGAAATTATCCGCAATTATTATGATCGTGAAGATGGTGAAACTACACCGAGATTTGAAGTATTGTTAGCCAAAAAAAATTGAGAAAAATGCAACAAATAAAGAGAGAGAAAGAAAGTTTGAAGATAATCGTTTCGCAACTACCGAAGGAATTACACAAAGGATCGATTATTCGTTGATACGAAACAAAAATCAACGATGTAGAGTATTGTATAAAGTGGAAGATATCGCCACTTGCCTTGTAGAGTATGTAAAGTTTTAGGATGATTGGGAAGTTGACCGTTACGGGAACGCCAACTTAGGTTGTGGTTATTGTTTTTGATCAATTAACAAACGTTGTAAATTTGTCTCTTTATCTATGGTAACGGTCGGGTAACTAAGTGTCTATACAACCTTGTATCTTAAGTCCTTAACCTATTTGTTTCTTGATTTTATTTAACAAACAAATTACTTCCGCTCTCACCAATGATAGCCGTTGTGATTTACGTGAAATGAAGGATTCATACGAACATGCACTTCATTCCATCGTGTTACCTGACCAGTATGCATGGTCTTGTTCCTCGTTGAGTTTAATAACGTCATTTTGGTGAAAGTAGAATGACCTTCCCTAAAAATCTCAACCTAACCGATTGTTAAATTTAAATAGGGATGTGATCGAATACACATGTCTATCCTGGCATTCCGGGTGTGTATGTGTGCTTCAGCTGCCTTGTGGAGTGGTACTTCTGTTGAAAGATTGTAGAATGATCAACCAGTACTTCCTGTCCATACAAAACCCAGTATTTCACTTTATAAACATGTTACTCCTTACGCTTTATGGTGGAAGATGTGTATCCTTTCCAAGCTTATGAAAGAATACTCATGCCCGACCGAGCAATTGACGAATTTAGTTACAAGTTACCACATAGATAAGTTGAGATACTTAATGTTTCATCTTTCCTATTTTGTGAGGTGGTAAGTTTGTGTACTATGAAATAGATTCGAAAAAGTACTTTTAACGAGAAAATATCCTTAGGGATATATTTTTTATAAAAATCTAAAAGGCTACTTTAGGAGGACAAGTAGTTTCAAGAAGGGGGATAATTTGATGACATCAAATAACATCTATTTATATAGCTTGCACTTAATCCCATGTTATTAACCTTATATTGTATAGTTATTGCAAAGAATTGTTACTGTAATCATTTAATATTTGAAGAATTGCATAAAATTTATAGAGTGCATTATGAAAGTTAAGCAAAAGGATCGCAATATCTGGAGCTTAAACACAGAGTATAATATGAAGTATTGCCAATTTAGAGAAGACCGAATACCGCCATCCATTAAGACATGATACGGCTGTATCTGTATGCATGCAGACACCCTAAAGACCACACGAGGAGATCAAAGAAACAATACGCCGTAACCAGAAACTCAATACGCCGTATTCAGCTTGGAATCAATATAATATTCTAGAAGATATCAAGCGTTGGACCCAACTCCCAGAAATCCCGCAATACGCCGTAACCAAGCTCCTTGGATACGCCGAATCGGAACCGTGACTTCTTAGACCCTTATAACACAAAACATTACAAATGAGTTTAAGTGTCCTAAATCATAACTGTCTCGCAACCTAAAACCACAAAAGATCGTTTTCAGAGAGAAAAAGAGCCGACAATGGTCGATCAACGATTCAATTCGCATAGGATGACATCGTGTAATTCCATAAGACTTAGTAATCGTTAAGTTTTTTGTAATCATTTATTTTTAACTCTGTAAGTTACTAGTCTAAAAATTGCTCTTGGTATTTTATTAATGTACGTTTGAAGGCAACTACCTTCGTGTATTATCCATTATATAAGAGATCAGAATGTTTGGTTATTTTTTTTTCTCGATTTCTGATTTAACATCGAGTGCTTATATATGTTAATCAATTTATAATACTTGTTTACACGCTTATATGCGACCATATAATTCAAACTGGATCTAGTGAAGCGGACCAAGTTGGATCAAGAGTCCGGGATAGGCTCTTCATATTAGTGAGATTAAACATCTAGAATTAATAGTTACACAAATATTGTCCCTTCTAAGGACTGTTTCTAGATACGCTTCGGCCTTAACTAGTTAATTGGATTTATTGGTGAATGGTGTATTGATCCAGTTGACTAAGCAGTGATGACCTAGATAATCAAACAAGTATACGTTTGATTCCCGTTGGATAGTGGACACGTAGGACTACTGGAGTGTATAAATTGCCATTAAGCGAAATGGAAAGTCGTCTATGAGCTAGGGTTTAACAAGATCACCATTGCTTTAATCCCTCATGATGAGGGGGTAATAACAGCAAATAAGGATGCTATTATACGGAAGTCTTTAATAAAGACAGAATTACATCGTGTTTTAGGTATGAGGATGATAGTTAACGGCCCTAAGTCTTAAGGAATTATATTCCACCTCGGTATAAGAAATCATAGCACTAAATAAACAAACAACGTTCTAATCGGATTAATAATGGTTAATAACAGTTATTTTAATAAACTAAGTGTTCCGACAACTCTTTTATACTTTGTTAATAATCCTTTGCGAGGGTTAAAGAGTCTTGAATTGAATAAAGTACACCAACCAAAATCGTGCGCTGTCTCTCAAGCTGAAAACCCCCTTATCCCCGTTAGAAATAGGATTTGAGACAGGAGATATGATTTAACAATAGGTATTAGAATAGAACAGAAATATAACAAGAATTAGTCAGATAACCAAGATTATAAATTAAAGATATGATAGCATTTAACCTCGCTTCAAGTGTTCGACACCCTACTTACCGTAAAACTACTACCGATCGGGGACACTGCCCGTTAAAGTGTTGTTTTTGGTTTAGTCAGCAAAATATAAAATTAAAACTTGAATCAATAAAATATACCATACAATGACAGCACATCACGTGATTTTGCACACATAAACTCATTTTTGAGTCTTCTATTTATAGGCTCTCGAAATGAGCTGATACGCCATATTAAGTGAGGTCAATACGGCGTATTGGGGTGAATTCCTTGAAGTGGGCGCTACGTTCACAATCAATCAGTAATAACTGTCTTCAAACACATTTATTGCAGGATCTTTGATTGCTTGACCAGCTGGATACGGCTTAATGTAATCAAAAAAGTACACCCTTATTAGATCTTGAACATATCGCATTTTTATTGTGAAGTGGGGGCCAGACTCTGATACGCCAAATCTTCCCTTTCTGGATACGGCGTCATTTAGGTCGAGAAATAAGCAGAATCTAGAATATCATCATATAAAAGCTCCAAAAAGTAGTGCCTTAGCTTGTCTATCAACTATGTACAATATAATTACTGCAATTAACAGGTACTTTAAGCAATTAAGTAACAATTCTTGCAATAACTATATAAAAGTGGGTAATTTACTTGGGATAAATGATGATATAAAAGTAACGTTATTGATGTCATCAATGGCTATTTTTTCTAATTTTCCCAACCACCATCTTTTGTAAACTCTTTACGCACGCTTTAAAAAGCTATTGCAATAACTCCTATCAAGTGCCCTTCTTCACTTCCCATCTATTGTATCTTTATCACAATTAGATTTTGATTTTATGATGTAACAAAGATGAGAGTGAAGTTTATTTGTTGCAATGTACAAACCTGTAGGTATTAGCAATATTCCTTTTGTCTTTAATTGGCGTTGAACCAATTCGGTAGTTATTTAGTTCTATTTCTGACTTTTGTTCTTGAATACTTACTTGGAAAGATTTATTCTTCCACTTTTCCTTTCCACTTTCCCTGAGTTCGTTTCGCCTACACATTCCCATCAGTAATCACCGTACACCCTATCTGCTCATGCCTCTTTCTACAAATTTCAACATGTTTGTGGACTCGCTATGTTTCCCTCACCTTTAACCATTATTCATCTTATAGATGAGTAATAAATTGCTTGAAACACATTGTTTTAGAGAATTTAGAATGAAATCTATAGCAAGATCATGTGCAATAACATGACTTAGTATTTCAATTCAATTGATGTGCCCGATAATCTTGATTACATGCCACTCAGTAATATTTCCTCAACCATCTTGTAGTTACTTAGATTGTTTGCATTGAACCTTTCTGTTTGAGCCTTCTATTTGGAAAGTATATATCACAAATTGTGTGATTTGGATCAAATTGCTCTAATCTACATTTAGTAACTTGGTGAGCTCGTTTGCCCCTGGTGGCAAGGATTGAAACCTCCCTACACTGAAATGTCAATAAGTATGCCATTTATCAGCATTCTTGCCACCTGTTGGGGCGTTACCGTAAGTTGCTATGCGCTGGGATTATTCTAGGATATACCTCTTTTTGTCTCCTGGAGTACAATATGGAAGATTCCTCTCCAGATATATAAAGTATTAGCCCCATTATTTCGTCATTACACTCCACGCACAACTTCGCATTGAAGGACGCGCCACTCGTCGTACAGCACAATCGACTCCCTGGAGTATGAAAGAGGAAGAGAATCCGTATGAATGCTTATTTCATTTTGCTATGACGCTAAATGATACGTTAGCACAGATCGAAATCAAAGCTCAAATTAAAAACAACACTAACTGCTAGGTGAAATAGCGGTCCCATTCAAGAGCCAAATAAATAAGGGGCACAAGCAAGTCGCAAAGGAAGAGTAAACTCAGTAGTGATATAGCATTCACCCTAATCGACTACTTATCGGATAAGAAACTGAAGCTATATGTGGAGGCTGGGCCCCTAAAGATGTAACTGACAGAGTCTGTATTATCTGCCCATCCGAGTCACCCCATACTCTAAAAAAGCAGAGGTACACACTTTAGTTGCCTCCTTTTGAGTTAGTCAAGCAGGCATTGAGCACAAATAGAGACTCTCCCCCCTTTGACAACATTTCTTGAACATAGCGTAGTGACATAGAGTTATTGTTGTTGTTATTGTTTTCTATTAGAATAAAAGAATCTATGATTCGGGGGTCAGGGAGACTCAAATATAGAGATAGCCATATTGTAGTGAGAGAGTAGATAAGAGAAAAGGTAAAATGTATTAATGTGTGAAATAATACAAGAGTCTCACCCTCCATGGAAGCCATGAAGGGGTATTTATAGCCCACACGTTACATATCTATACAAGAATGTCTATTCTAGTACATGCGTATGATGCTATGATAAACTATGGTAATTCCAATGTCATCACATAAATGAATTCCTAACAATCTTCCCCATGTGACGATATACGTAATTACTTACAATATTTCCCTAACTAGTATATATTGATTAAGAACAAGTACTTCCATGAAGCTTCCAATGTTGAAGATGTCTTCTGTGGCCTTTGACTTTAAGTATGCACTTCAACATGAATAATCTTTGTAGTAACTTGTAGGAGAAATACTGTAATAGGCATGAACTAGGTAACCCATACACTTCTGTTTAAGGAGAAGCTTCTGAATTAGCTTTCCCCTAATTCATGTCACATATTATTCTTTTAGAAGCTTTTTTAGCTTCCCCCAAACTAAGCATCCACGTGCTGAGTAATTTTCAAAGCTTCTCTTGAGGCTTTAGATTAATTTGTCACATCAGAATTAGCATAATAGACCCACCTCAAACATTACTTGCTTCTATTAGATAATAAGCCTTAGTTGATAGATCCATTCAGGGGAACATCAAATAGATCAACAACATATCTTCTCACACTTGAATAATTCTTCTCACATCTCTCCCCTTAGAAGTTCATATGGTGCACACCAAAAATATCAAGATATCTCTTCCCCCTAAGTAGTTAAAATGATGTACCAAAAAGCCACAAGTTAAAGCACTAATTTTCTCTGCGGTTATGACATTTATATTCCCAGCATGGCCTACAACAAAAGGAAGGCATGGACTCTATGGTGTATATAGCTTCTTCCTCCTTGATAGTTTTTTGATAACTCAAATAGCAATACCTTGTACGCTCAATCTTGAAATCATGTGTGAAGAATAAAAATAGCTCAAATCTATCCCGTGAAAGTCAACTGCTGATCGAATCTCTACTCATAAACTCTCACTGACTACAGTCTATACCAAACCCTAATCATTCTTTTAGGCTATTTGTAGTACCATTGATGGAGCAAAACCCGGATAACCAAACTTGAAACTATTTGTAATAGAAATCATATTCATGTGACATAAGCTTGCACTAATGTTAGAAGAACAGTGTAGAGAAATTTGCTGACAGCCAAATCTCAAGTACTCAATACCAACAATGAAATAAATAAGAGACCATTTATACACCAATCATGCATTAACCACATCGGTGTCTGTCTCATTAGATATCAAGTATTACAACATAACTCCTTTAAGTGATAGTTATACATGTCTTCAACCAACCACCCCGACTTCTGGTATAACTAGATAATCCAAGTCTTTATCCTAAATCATAAGCTTGAGCAAGTTACCATTGAAAGTCATGCATCTAACCAACCCTCACTTTAAGATAAAATAAGTACACGCCTTCGTGAAATCCAACTTCAATCTCAAATAAGTGATACCCAATCAACTCCATAGTCACTTAGACACATTAATACCAAATCTAGCCATTACAATTTAAGTTCTAATGATTCTTTATAATGATCGATCCCGATCTCGTGACTAAAATTTTTCGCTTTATCATTATAAACCCCAAATACTAACTTTTTCTTTTATACCAGGCCCATCAATCAGATTAATTAACACCCCAATGATCCATCAAATGAAATACTCGGTAGGCCCAAGTCAGTATTAATACCCGATCCATAAGCAGTTTGGGATATAAACTAACAATCCCTAATTATTTACTACAAACCAACCCTAAATACTCACACAGTGGCCTCCACCTCTTTCATTTGCATCATTCACATCTTCATCCATCTAAACCAAATCATAACAACACTTTCTATGGTTTTCTCAATCACACAACCCACAAAATATGCTCCATCTTCCCATAACTTTCACAAACCAACGAATCATACAAGGACAAGAAGGTCACGACTTCAAGATCCTTTCAAGGGTCTCGTGTAGGTGTTTGTTTATCATTTGTGTTCGATTTTCTTATTTAAAACCATAGACCAGTTGACACATCAAAACAGAAGTTAAAGGTTTTGTTGTTATGTTGTTTTGAGTGTGGAGATTTGAAACAAAGATCAATGATAGGGTTTACTTCATAAGGTGGATCTTTGAAGGACTATATATTTGTGTAGTACGACCAAGATCAATAAACTAGAGGATAGTTATACCATTTAAATTCATTCGATTCATAGTTTTGTTTGGAGATGGGATATTTGTTGTTGAATAATGGGGCGTATGTGATGGATAGAATGAAGTTGATTATGGTTGTGTTGGTGTTGAGTGGTACATCTTACTTGTTCTTGTAACTGACTCGGTCTAACTTGGTAAATACCGAGTTGACTCGGTCCTTTTCATGTTTCAATTTTTTAAATTGCATGTTCTAAACCTCTGGTCTAAACCGCAAGTTATAAACCACAAGTCTAAACCGCTAAGTTCTAAACCACTAAGTTCTAAACCTTTAAAACGCTTCTTTATTTCTCAATCCTTAAATCGCAAGCCATAAAAATCTAGACTGCAAGAAATTTTCATTTATAAATGGCTTCTTTTTGCGGTTTAAGTAAATTGCTTCTTTTTGCATTTTAAGTAAATCACTTCTTTTTGCGGTTTAAGTAAATCGCTTGGTTCTGCATTTTTAGAACAAGGTAAACCGCAAGAGATCCCTTCACTCCTTAACTTGCATGATAGATGAAGGAGTTAAACCGCGAAGATCTTAGATGACTCAAAAACAAATTTATGAATGTAATATGGTATTTTTAACCATAGTAATGGAGACACACAACAGTACCTATTAAAATCTGACCAAAGAACCGTTATGACATTCCCAACTTTTATAGGAATATTTGGACAGTTTCAAGACTAGAAAATATATATAAAACTGGTAAAAGTGACTAAGAGAGACAAATCCGTGACATAAAAAATGATAAAAATTAACATATTTGAGACACACATAACCATAAAAAACACAAACCGACCCAAGATCAAACCAAGACTCGTGATACCAAATGTTAGAATCAAAGAATCTATGATCCATGGGTCGGGGAGACTCAAATATAAAGATAGCCATTTGTAGTGAGAGAGTAGAAAGAGAAAGGTAAAATGTATTAATGTGTGAAATAATACAAGAGTCTCACCCTCCATGGAAGCCATGGAGGGGTATTTATAGCTCACACGTTACATATCTATACAAGAATGTCTATTCTAGTCTATGTGTGTGGTGCTATGATAAATTATGGTAATTACATAAATATCGTCACATAAATGAATTCTTAACATTTTCCAGACTATTAGCGATACACTCATTTTATCGTAATAGCTACTAATCCTTATCTTTTGCCTATTACACTAGGACCTGAAATTATGCTAGTACGAACTGTTACTCTCAGGCGCAATTCACCTTGCAATAGTTTTTAGGTATGTATTTTACCACACCAATTGCCCCTATTGGGGACAACTCCCAAGTGGTACTCTGATACCAATCATGCATATTTAATCTCTCCTATACCTCTTGAGTTTACAAGGTTCATCCCCAAGATAGACTTGGCCATACTGCACTGGAACTCCTGCCAAGATAGCTTACCCTACGTTGAGGCACAACTACCCAACTTCCTCCGGACCTACCTCAACATACCCATTTATTCTCATCCAGATGTCACGCTCAGGCGCAATTAAAATGGAGTGTCCGGCTATTTTGAGAGTGCCAACATATGGGCGATGTATTTACTCGATGATTTATTCGATAAGGGTAAGACCTAAACCCATCGTTTTTTGGTCTTCTATTTTACCATCTAGGTATTTAAAACTATTTTTTTAAAGTCATTTTTCGTATGAACTATGCATGAATTCATACCACGATTACACATATAATAAGTTCCCAACACAATTAGTGCTCTTGAATATCAAAACATAAGACTTAAGAGAATAATAACAAAAAATTCCTACAATGCAAAGAAGTGTTTGCTTCTCTCATAGGGTCAGAGTCCTATAAGTATCCCTTAGTGTAAGCAGCTTGTTCCTTTGGAATGTTAGCATCATATCTTTGGATCATGATGAGAGAAAATGGGCATTATAACATAGCAAATATACTAGAAGTATCAACATTACATTTTTTAGCAACCAAAAATGAGTTAATGGCTTCTACTGTTACCCAATGAGAAGAATCCACCCTCAACTAAGAATCATGAGAAGAAGTACTGGTTGAAGGATTAGCAAAAATATGTATCAAATGAGATGAAGAATATTAGTAATCTCTTAACAACAAGAACTAGAGAGAGAAAGTGGGAAGGAAGGAAGTATTTTAGAGAGAGAAAGACAAGAACATGAAATGCATACCTATGTGAAAAATACAACCAACCAACCACCTCTACAAGGCACAAAGAGGTGTATTTATACTTACAAATGGCACGTGGGCTTGGGCTTGCATGGTTTAATCCATGGGCCTTAGCAAACTAACTATGTAAGTTTCCAAAAATTACTTAACAAGCTAACGACTGTTATCTATGGAAGCGACCGACACTTTCGTGTTCCTAACAATCTCCCCTTATAGGAGGTTGCTCCATTTTACAAAAAACTTAAACCTAGCATACTATGCTTTAACTTTAGTCTTGAGCTCGTTCAACTTCAATCATTGACTTGTGATTTTGATATGTAGTGATCATTGACTTTTATGTTTGAGCTTATTCCTTTATCTTGACTTAAATGTGATTTTGAGCACCTTGAGATCATCAACCAATCATAATCTTGTTTCACCATCTTGTAAAATTTGTCATCTTGTAAACTTGTGACTTCTGGACTGAGAGAAAGATGTTCGGTATCAGAGTGACAAAAACTTCTTTGAAATTCTTTGACTTTAATACTTCGTCACTTCAAGAAAGACGTACGGTATCAGAGTAGCGGAAGTCTTGAAACATGTACTTGAGCTTTTGATGATGTTTTTATGTTTGTCGGTCGGGTATGAACATGTGGCTATAAATCTTGTGAGTCAGCTGGAATCAGGTACCTTCACCTCCATCTTTAAGTATCCTACATTAAAACAGTTAGCAATAAATTGGGGGGACGAATATGGCTTTGTCATTCGCTCGTGTTTGGTTGGAGTAACCTTCAAATCCGTGAGGATCGACCTGTGATCAGGTAGATTCAATTTAAGAAGAATCTCCTTGACAGGATTTCTAGCTGAAGTATTGAATCTTTCCAACACATATGCATTAGATTCATCAAACTCAGCATGTTCTCATTATCGGAACGTCTCAAAGTAGACAACACGATAAGAGTGAACCAATGAGTTACTATCTCACCGATTGAATAGAAAAAATTAATTTGAAAAATAAATCGACGTGTCACTTGCTAAAGTGGTTTTGTGACACATCGAGAGTGTTAATCATTTCAAAATTCATCATCAATCGTCAATTCATAACCTGGAACAAGTTTGATTCTTGTAGAATCGCAGCATCGTTTCTTTCCAGTTGTCACAAGTTTGATTCATATAGAATCGCACAAGTCACCTACCATAAGCTTGTTTGATGTTGGCTCAAGCAAGATTTCCATCTTTATTGTGAATA
>BQNB010137942.1:0-17777 GCA_026074375.1 Tanacetum coccineum
TAGCCTTTAGAGTCTTCAAGCGAACCTATAAGCAATTTAAGCTTGATTAAGTACCAAAAGTTTACGAGAAATGATAAAATAAACATAAATAACGCCATAGAAACATATATAATTTAGGCGTTATCAAATCCCTCCACACTTAGCTTATTGCTTTCCCTCAAGCAATAGAGGCGAGAAAATAATTCATTTATTGTGTCATGGAGGAAATTTATATTTTTTTATAAGAGAGATTGCATTTTAGATAACTTTTCAGGTGTAGACATATAACATAGCACCTCACATAGGGATAGTGTTTGATTTTTAGAATTCACTCAGCCACTTAGATAAGGCTTGTATGATTTTTGTGTAGAACACTCAATTGCATAATCATAATATAGACAGCTACCATAGGCTTGTACTTAACACATAAACCTGACCGAAGGGCAGAACTTGGGTACTAGAGAGGATTCGATCTTCATGCGCCAAACATAAGCCTTTATTTCTTTTGAACTATTATAACATAATTTCTTTCTCTCTTTTTTTATCATGACATAGAGCTTCTTCACTTTATTTTTGGGAATTTCAGCAACATAACTTCATAGATAGCGCTTGTGAATGAGAACTTGCGAGATATACTTCATGAGATAGGCTTCGGTCTAGTAAATCATGATTAAGCACAAGTTCTAGAGCTCCTAAATTACCGGCTCACTCATATAATTTTCAACCAATACCAATGCTCCAGAAAAGGCGACAAAACCATATATACACATCCATATAGATGGAATAGATACATATGATTGCTCACTCCTTAACTCGAACAAGCTAAAGGCATTAATTATCTTAAGTACCAAAAGTGGGTACCCGGATATATTTTAGGCTTAGATTCTCACAATTTAGGTGGGTTGAATTTTGTGCTAGTTATAGTGTCAATCCGGGGGGATTTGCCTTACTAAGAGCATTTTTTAATTTTTTTTTGAAAGCATATATTAAGTTTTAAATTTTCCAAAAAACATCAGTTGAATAGGGCAAACATAGAGGGATATGATTAATTTTTCCTATTTGGCTCCCCTCCACACTTAAGTTGAACATTGCCCTCAATGTGATAACTGATAATAGAGATAAAATAGGGAAAAATTAAAGGAAAATGGTACTTCCCTGGTATAGAGAAATGCGTGATTGCGGTAGAGCTATCTTTTTTAACATACTTCAGAATTTTTCCATATCTTCGAACTAGATTACCTGCATAAGAGTAAATATACAAAAGCCTACAAAAAAGAAAATATTTTTGTTGTTTTTTTTAGAAAATAGATAAAGGATATTAGTAGAAGAATGGAGGAGGTACTCCTCCACACTTAAGTGAAAGCACGGGTTGCCTCCCGAGAAGCGCTTATTTTTAAGAGAGTCGTTAGCTAGACTCGTATCTTCTAGATTCAATCTTTTGCGAAAAAGAGAGTGACTGCATCCCTTGGGTCATTATCTTCTTCGTGATATAGCTTGAGTCGGTGTCCATTGACTGTAAATGTCTTTCCATCTTTTCCATATAGTTCAACGTATCCAAATGGGTATTGATGTTTTACCATATAGGGTCCTAACCATCGAGATTTAAGTTTTGGTTGCCTATATTTGTATTTTGAGTGAAAGAGTAAGACTTTATTTCCTTGTTTGAAGTGTTTTCTCATCCTTAATTTTCTGTCATGCCAGACTTTGGTTCTTTCCTTGTATAGATGAGAATTTTCATAAGTTTGGTGTCTAAATTCATCTAACTCGTGTAACTAGAACATTCTTTTCTCACAAGCAGCGATGAGATCTGGGTTGCAATTTTTCAATGCCTAATAAGCACGGTGTTCAATTTCAAATGGCAAGTGGCAATTTTTTTTCCGTATATGAGTTTGTATGGTGTGGTATCAGTAGGTGTTTTGTAAGTAGTGCAAAAAGCTCACAGAGCATCATCAAGTTTTCTTGACCAAATAGCAGGATTGTCTTTAACGGTTTTTTCAAGAATTCTTTTAAGGGCTCTGTTTGCGTTTTCAACTTGACCACTAGTTTGAGGGTGATAAGATGTAGAGAAACGGTGATTAACTCCATATTTTTTCATGGTTTTTTCCATAATTTTGTTACAGAAGTGGGTACCTTGATCGTTAATTAAAGCTTTGGGCATTCTGAAGCGGCATAATAGTTTTTTCAGGAAGGTGATTACTACTCGAGCGTCATTGGTTGGTAAAGCTTGAGCTTCGGCCCATTTAGATACATAATCTACGACGACTAGAATGTATTCAAACTTATATGATCTCGGGAATGGTCCCATAAAGTCGATACCCTATATGTCAAAAAATTCACATACTTGAATATTGTTTAAGGGCATCTCATCAAGTTTCGATATATTTCTTGTCTTTTGTCATGCTTCACATAAGTGAACTAGAGTATGAGCTTCTTTGATAATTGTTGGCCAATAAAACCCTGAATCAAGGACTTTTTTAGTAGTTATGTTCGGTCCATAATGTCCACCGGTTGGTCCGTGGTGACATTTATCTAAAATGGTTCGGGTTTCTGGTCTGGATATACAATGTCTGATCATACCGTCAGAATATACTTTGAAAAGATAGGGTTCTTCCCAAAAATAGTATTTGAGGTCAGAGAAAAATTTATTCTTCTGTTGATATGTCATTCCTTTTGGTATAATATCTCCTACTAGGTAGTTTGCAAAGTCTGCGAACCATGGTTCATTTTTGGTGTTGGTTTCCATAAGAGTTTATCCGGGAAAGTTATCATCGACTTTGCTATCATCACTTGCTTCATCGTTTTCAAGACGGGATAAGTGATCGGCTGTAACATTTTCAGCACCTTTTCTATCCTTGATTTCTATGTCAAACTCTTGTAGAAGTAAGATCCATCGAATAAGGCATGGTTTAGCATCTTGTTTTTTAAATAAGTGCCTTAGAGCTGAATGATTGGTATGAACAATAGTTTTTGAGAGAATAAGATAGGATATGAATTTATCAAACATAAAGACTATAACCATAAGTTCTTTTTCGGTTACTGTGTATTTCTATTAAGCAAAAGTAAGGGTTTTGCTTGCGAAGTAGATTGGGTGAAAGTTTTTACCATCTTTTTGACCTAAAACGGCTCCTACAGCGAAATCACTTGCATCAAACATAAGTTTAAATGGAAGATTCCAGTTTGGGCTTACGATTACAGGAGCACATGTGAGTTTCTCTTTCAATAATTCAAACGCTTTTTGACATTCCTCATCAAATTCAAATGGAGTGTCTTTTTCAAGTATTTTGGTTAGAGGTCAAGCGATTTTCAAGAAGTCTTTAATGAAACGTCAGTAAAAACCTGCATGTCCGAGAAAGCTTCTAATACCTTTAATATTAGTGGGGGGTGGAAGTTTTGAGATTACATCGATTTTTGCCCTGTCAACTTCAAGTCCAGCACTGGACACCTTGTGTCCGAGCACAATTCCTTCTTTGACCATAAAGTGACATTTTTCCTACTTTAGGACCAGATTAGCATCTTCACAACGTTGGAGCATTTTATCAAGGTTGTTTAGGCATGTGTCAAAAGAATTTCTAAAGACGGAGAAATCGTCCATGAATACTTTGACAGATTCTTCGGTCATATCGTGAAAGATTGCCAACATACATCTTTGAAATGTGGCAGGAGCGTTACATAAACTGAAAGGCATTCGCCTATAGGCGTATGTTCTGAAAAGACATGTGAATGTTGTTTTTTCTTGGTCATTAAGATCAATAGGAATTTGAAAGTACCCAGAAAAACCATCGAGGAAACAGAAGTATTTATTTCTAGCGAGTCTTTCTAGCATTTGATCCATAAAAGGTAAGGGAAAATGATCTTTTGCGGTTGCTTCATTGAGTTTATGATAATCGATGCATACTCGCCAACCCGTAATGGTTCTTGTTAGGACAAGTTCCTCATTTTCGTTGGTGACGACTGTAATACCGCCTTTCTTTGGTACACAGTGAATAGGACTAACCCAAGGACTATTGGTAATTAGATAGATTATACCGGTATCCAAGAGTTTCATGATTTCTTTTTTGACCACTTCTTTCATGTTTGGATTCAACCTTCTTTTGTTTTTGGACAACTGGTTTCTTATCATCCAGAAGCTGTATTTTGTGTTTGCAAAATGATGGGCAGATACCAGGAATATCTGTTGTTTTCCAAGCAAAGGCTTGCTTGTGCTTCTTAAGAATGGATATGAGTTTGCTCTTATTTTCTTTTGATAGCTGGGATGATATGATAACAGGAAGAAAAGAGGGTTCTTCTAAAAATACATATTCGAGATTATCGGGAAGAGGTTTAAGTTTGAGATCCATAGGTGGTTCTTCGATAGATGTTTTGATTTTATAATCAGTATTTATGGTGATTTTTTGAACGGCTGATCTTCGGTGTTTGATTCAGAATCAGAGTTTTCATCAGCAGTCATTGCTATGAATTCATCAAATTCAGCAAAGATTTCTTCTTTGAGAAGGGTTCCTTTAATAGAATGAAGAATTTTACTACCTTCATCTAAAAGAGCGTCGAAATCTTCTTCCAAGATTTCATCGATGACATCGATACTGAAACAAGTATCATCATTTGAATAGGAGTGTTTCATGGCAGAATCGATATTGAAAATCATTCGTTCAGTTCCAACTCCAAGGTTGAGTTGTTTCTGTTTAACTCGAATTACTGCATCAGTAGTGTGAAGAAAGGGTCGTCCCAAAATAAGAGGAACTTTACTATCTTCTTCCATTTCGAGAATGACGAAATCAGCAGGAAAGGTGAATTTACCAACTTCAACGAGCATATTTTTAGCTATTCCAACAGGGTATTGGAATGATTTGTCGGCTAATCTTACGCTCATTTTGGTAGGCTTAAGATTTTCGAGAGATAATTTGGCATATAGTGAATATGGCATAAGGTTAATGCTAGCACCAAGGTCGGCTAAGGCATTGCATGAGAAAGTTCTATTGAAATTGTAAGGAATAAGAAAACTTTTGGGATCTCCAAGTTTAGGCGGAACTTTGTTTTGGATCATTGCTTAACTTTCATCGCTTAAGAAAGCGGCAGAAATTTGTTCGATCTTATGTTTGTTACTTATGAGCTCCTTGAGAAATTTTCCATAATTAGGCATTCCGGCTAAGACATCTATGAGAGGTACATTGATTCGGACAGCACGGATCATATCAAGAAATTTTCCATATTGAGCTTCCATTTTTTCTTTTCTTAGAAGTTGAGGATAAGGGATTTTTGGTTTATATGGTTTAGGTAATGGTGTTTCCTTGATTGGTTTTGAAGTTTGAGTTTTTGGTTGAGGTATAGGTTCTTCGTCTTCATCATCGCTATCAAAATTGATAGGAGTTTCAAAATCATTTTGATTGTTTGGGTAGGCTAGTGAGTCGTAGGATTTTCCGCTCCTTGTGAACACATCATTTACATGTTCATTGCGAGATTGCGATGGTTGGTAGGCTTTGGAATTGTGTCCTTTTGGGTTTGGCTGGGTGTTACTAGGAAGAGATCCAGATTGTCGGCCAGATTGCTTGTCAGCAAGTCTGTCGAACTTGGTTTCAAGATTTTGGATTGAAGCTTGATGATTTTTGGCGACAGTTTCGAGTTGGGTTTTAAGATCCATGAATGTTTCTTTGACGAAAGCGTTAGTTGATTGTTAAGATTTCATGAAATCGTTGAATTGTTTCTGAAGATCGTATGGTTTATCATCGGTATTTGATCGATAATTATCCTGATTGTAACTACTTCGTTCGTTTGAACGCCAATTATCGCGATTCGAGTCTCGGTCGCGGTAATCATTGTAAAAATGAGTCTTACAAAAAGTTTGCATGAATTTAGCTTCTCCCTCATGGGACATAGGTATATCATCTTCATCAAGATTGGGTTTGGTTTTTTTGGTTTGGGTTTGGAGTTCTTTGTACTGAGCATCCATTTTTAGGGTCATGGCATCCATTCGGGCCATAATCTTGTCAGTATCGGAATTATTATTACCTTCATCGGCGAAAGCAACAATTTTCTTAAGGGATGATTTGGTTTTTTGGTTTTTAGCCCAATCGAGCTTGAGTAAGACCTTGTCTTCCAAAAGCTGATAAGCTTGATTTGGGGTTTTATAGAGGAAAATACCACCGGCTGCGGCATTCAAAACTTCTTGAGTTATTTCGTTTAGACCATGATAGAAGATTTTTATGATATTGCCTTTGGATAAATTGTGACCATGACAGTTTCGGAGCATTTCCTTCATACGTAGCCAAGCATCGGTTAGAGATTCGTTTTCATGTTGAGAAAAAGCTCGGATTTCTCCGAGGAGTCGATCGAAAAGAGCTGGTGGAAAGAATCGGCTAATAAAAGCGGTTCGGAGTTCATCCCATGTTTCGATAGTTCCTTCGTTGAGTTCATCCAACCATGTTTTTGCTTCCCTAGTAAGGGATAGGGGAAACATCATTAGGCGGACGGCTTCATTTTCGGTATCTCTGTATTTAAACATATCGCAGATTCCGAGGAATTCGTGAATGTGTTTATGAGGATCAGTTTTGGTTCTACCATCAAATTGGTTTCCCTTGACGAGAGTCAAGTGATTACCTTTGATAGCAAATTCGTTAGCAGTTTCAGGAATAGTGATTGCAGAATCGGGAGTCGGAGCGACAACACGGTCAGCAGCCCACATTGGTTCATCATCCATTGGAAAAAGATTTTCGAGAGTATCAAGAAAGTGACGAAAGTGGTTGATGTTGAGAATTGGCGGATAAACAATTCTCGGGTTTTTAGGTGGATTGTTTCTTTGATCAAATGGAACTTTTCTGTTTCGTCGACGACGTCTTCGATTCAGAGTACGTTCAGGTTTAGTTAATGGTTCAACAAGTTCAGAATTGGAGGCACATGTATGCATCCAAAAAAAAACTGTTTGGGGTCAGTTTGCAAGAAAATTGTACGGCGATTTTTAAAAATAAGGGGAAGTTAAAGTAATTTTCCAAACTTTGACTACAGAACAGCTAAGAAATCCCCGGCAGCGACACTAAAAACTTTGATGTGTTTCAAAAGCTTTAAATTTATAAGGATAAAAATGTACCGTTTATTTATAATGGAAACACAGGGTAAAAAGTATTACCCAATATGTCGTATAATCTTTTTTTAGGTAAGAACCAGGCTTCAAGGGGATTAGAGTAGTGTTCAAATAATCAGAAAAAGAATAGACTTTAACTATTTCGAAAGTAACTTTAAGTTTATCAATGATAATAAAGATGACTACTCGGATAGTTGAAAATAATTTATAAGTGTTGGAAATAATTTGACCATGAGAATGGGGCATTAATTTATAAAGGCGATTTCTCGTCAGAAAACGTTTTCACAAATCAACTGTTTTAACTTAAGACTTATATTTAGTTAACTAGACCAAATGTGTCACTCAAATAATCCAGTTACTATTATATCAAATCTTATTTTGTTTATCAATTTTCAAAAGTGGATTTCTCAGCACAGACGTTAAAGATCATAAACAAATCTTTAAAACCACATAAATCATAACGGGTCTTTCACCCTATAACGATATGTGTATATAATCAAGATGATAAGCATAGTGGATAAGATAAGATATACAGGGATGCAATATAAGTTTGATTAAGATGATCAAGATTATACCAAACGCTTATTCATTATCGTAACATCACCGAGTAGTCATGAGAGATTTAGCCTCTCATGGCTAAGTAGTTCATAACAAAAGTACACTTGACATAAGCTTTCATTATTTCAATAACTAGGTGGAAAATAGCCTCCGTTCTTGATCGTTTGATCTTCGTTTTCAACTCACAAGGTGTTTTTAGTGTTTCTTGGTGAATTAAGGGAAGTGTGTGTGTGAATAGTGAAGAGGGAATGAGAGGGAGGAATGATTTGAGAGGCAAAATTCGACCTCTATTTATTAGTTGAAAAAGGGGAAAAGTACACCGGTTTTGCATATAAGTGCGGTGCACTTAAGGAGTTAATGCAAGGGTCATTTAATGTTTTGATGGGAAGTGCGACGAACTTACTAAAAAGTGCGCCGGTTTTGGTGAGTTAATGTAGGTGCATTTAATAGACTTCATTTCTTCTGACTTAAGGAATAAGTGTGGCGAACAATAACATAAGTGCGCCGGTTTTGGTCTTCGAAAGAAAGTGCGGCAGTTTTCTTGGCAAGTGCGGCGCACTTTCTGGATTTCCAAAGAGAATTCTATCTTTCTTGAGTTTTGTCTTCCAAATCGTGTAGATCATTGAGCTTTAGCCTTTAGAGTCTTCAAGCGAACCTATAAACAATTTAAGCTTGATTAAGTACCAAAAGTTCACGAGAAATGATAAAATAAACATAAATAACGCCATAGAAACATGTATAATTTAGGCGTTATCAATCACCGTTCGGGCCATCATAATTCAGAGGTCATTCAATAAACGTTTGAGGAGCTAGGGCACTTTAAGTCGTAAACCCAACAACTCAGTCAGAACGTAATACCAAGATGAAACCCCTTAATATGAAGCTCCCTAGTATTGTGGTACGATATAGATTCGGGACAGGATTTTGAAAAGCACATCGATGATGAATGATACAATGGTTATAACATAATCGGTTTTAAGCGTTTTATTCAATATCTGGAAATGATAAGCACGTCAAGCGTTAATTAAAGTTATGTCTTGTAATGTTTTGAATATATTTTTACACTTTTTCAAAATGTTACATTTTAGACCCTTAAGAATGAAATATGGCAAAATATACCCTTGGAGTTTGCACTTTTACAAGTTTGGTCCTTCAAGTTTAAAAGATGTACAAAGTAAACCTTGTACTTTGGAAAGTGACATAATAGACCCCTATAGTTATAACTTTGATAAAATGACATTTTCAGTCCCTTTAGTTATAAGTTTCAGAAAGTTACGATATATACCCCTTGCATGGATAATATTTACAAAACAAGTCCGAATTGCCATGCAAGCTTATTTTATTATTCCAAAAGACATTTTCAGGTTATAGCTTATTAATATAAGCTAAAATATGAAGGTTTAACTTAACGAAAGTTTAGATTAATGATTTGTTAAGTTAGAAATCAAAACGGGTCGAATTAGGGTTTTATAATGAAAACGCGTAGGTTTTTAATTCAAATTCCTTCAAGACTTGATAAAGTGGTTATAATAACATTAGTTAAGCATGTTAGGATAGATCTAATACACACACGTAAATCTATTGATTCTACATGCGTACATTAGAAACATCCTACAGAAAATAATAACTACATGAATAATCAATGAGTGTCGTGTTCTGAGAGAGCTGCTTACCGCGCTTCTTGGCTCACTCAATATCGCGGAAATAAGAACTGAAATCTATCGTTACTCAAAACCTCTCCTATATAGCCGTTTTCTGACATGATCAATATGAAATCATAAGGGTTTGTAGGAGTCGGGTTATGAAGATCATAGAACCTGGGTTTGAGCTTATAGCTTGAAAACGGGTCGAAATCGGGACTTTTAGCTTCGTACGCCTAGAATAACGACTCCCGGGCTTCTTTTCTTGGTTTCTTTTGCTTCACTTATGTTCTTGAGACTTCTTAGGACCTCTTAAGAACTTCTTTGAGCAAAGGATTGCTGCTATTATGGGTTATAGAGGAGGAAGTGGGGGATGAATTCAAATGAAGGTATGGTACTCCCTTTTTATACTAGTTCGACCCTTAGAGGCAAAGGAAACTTAGGGATTAAGGTTAGGACAGGTGGGGGGTAATGTGGAGAGGCTATGGAGTGACAAGGATGGTCTATGGTGGTAGAATAGGTGAGGTGGAAGTGGTTTTGGGTGTTTTCTTAGCCACGGCAAGACTTAGGGCCAAAAGAAGGGTATGTGGCCATTTAGTAACCATGGAATGTGTTAGACCTGCTTGTAAGCTTCTATGTGAAGCAAGGAGGTGAGTCATGAGGTGCTTAGTTGCAAAGAAAGTTTCAAAATGGGTCAAAATGCAAGATTGAGGGTCGCGGGTCTTATTAGGGCTCGAATAGGATTTTTAGCTTTGCATTTCGTGTACATTTGAGTTATAAGTGTGGATTAATGATCTTAAGACTTGTATTGAGGATTATTAACAAGAATTGATAGGTGGTTCGGGTTTAAAATGGGCGAAAATGAGTAAACGGGTCAAAAGTTCAAATTAGGGTTCAATTAGGGTTTTCTAGATTTAATTCTTGTATATTGTTGTTGAAATGATGAAATGATGATGGAATGTGATTGATAATGTTGTAATTTAAGTTATTACAACTTATTTGAGTGTTGGTTTAGGTTTACAATGGATAAAAACCAAGAAACGGGTCATGGTTCAGTATTTTGCTCGGGTTAGGATTTCTGGGTTTTGAATTAGGGTTTTGAGTGTAAAAATATGTATGAGAGCTTATGAATAGAATAATTAGGGTTTACACATTGTATATTGAGTGTAGTAGCTTGTACAAAAGTGGTGGTGAAGAAACTAGAATGAAAACAGAGGTAAAACGGCTATTTTTGGAGATCATGCTTAATGACTTGTATATTGAGCTTTTAAGGACTTGCACTTTGACTTAGAGGGAGTTTATATTTCCAATGAGATGTTATATTACTTGTACATATGCTTTAGTAGCTTGTACATTCATTTTAGATGTTAACTCTTCATGGAATTAGGGTTTAGAGGTATAAAATAATGGTTTAAAGCCTGTTTTGATATAATGTTGCAAATGGTACATTATATGAGTAATGTACTTTGTAAAAATGATATTAAGATATTGACTTGACATGTTATGATGTTTGCTTGACATATATGAAGATAGGATTGCCATAGGTAGGTTGCGTGAGCACGTTTACTTTTAGAGATGCAAGTAATGTAATAAAGCGAAAAATTTCTCATAAAAAAGTGATATATTATATTACATTGGTGAAAATTTCGGGTTGTTATAGTCTCCACCCCTTAAAGAAATCTCGTCCCGAGATTTAGTTGAAGTTGTAGTGGTATTGTTTGGGAATAGATGTAGGTACTGGGCATGAATTTGATTTTTATGTTAGGCTAATCAAAGTCACAAGTCCACGTGTGTGATGCATTTATAATTATGTTGCGCACCATAATTATAATTGCCTCCTTTCACACGTCTACTTATTTCCAAGACCACACCTCTTGATGACAACCAATAGAATTTCTCCAGATCCTGATATATCTTGGTTGGATTGAATACTTCGATTTATAGAACCTGTGGGTTATGGGCCTACCACGCTTCTGCTGTGCCACTCTGATCGTAAAGAATTGTTATCCATTAACCTTTAAAAGTCAACATCGAATAAGAATGCTATCACAAGTCTTTGTCAAAACTTTCATACCTAATGGTATTGAAATCATTTGACATTGTATAGATTCTTGTGTGTTTCCTTGTTATTAAGTTTCATATATGGTATATCATATACGAGTAAGTTGTATTTCTTATAAAAGTTGGTATATATATTAAGGACCTAAAACTGATCAGTTCATTGTTTTTATATTTTCAAATTTTCATTGAGTATAGTGATAAAACTTAAAAGCTTCAGTGAGGAGTGCAGGAGATGTTAAATTATTACAAAATCTTATCATTCAAAAGTCATTCCCCCCCCCACCCCCCTTTCCCCCTCTCATAAAATATATTTGAACTACACTGAATTCAAGTTCAAACATAAGTATAAATCAAGGAGATTAATATAAATCAAAGTTAATATATTTGTCTAACATGTTAATTATCTAATAAAGCGTGTGACGTAAAAGGTTAGTGGAAAGTTGATTTGGTGTTGATGTAATAAAAAGTGTTCGGGTATGATCATTGCTAATGTTTATCTAACTTATAGTGTTCGGGTGTGTGATTATAGCTCGGAATGGGTAGTGCAGTGGAGACGTTATGCGGTCAAGCATTTGGGGCACAAAAATACGATATGCTAGGAGTATACCTTCAAAGATCTGCAATTGTTCTCACGGTAACAGCTATCCCGATCACTATCATTTACATCTTCTCTAGACCTATTTTACTTCTACTAGGCCAATCACCATCAATGGCATCTGCGGCAGCCCTATTTGTCTACGGACTCATTCCTCAAATATTCGCGTATGCTATCAACTTTCCAATACAAAAGTTTCTTCAAGCTCAAAGTATTGTGGCACCAAGCATGTATATTTCAGCCGGGACATTAGTCATACACATGATTATGTCTTGGATCTTGGCTTACAAGTTAAACTTGGGCTTGCTAGGTGCATCTTTGACTCTAAGTTTGTCGTGGTGGATCATAGTGGCGGGCCAGTTCACGTACATTTTGATGAGTGATAGATGTAAGGACACGTGGACCGGGTTTAACTCAAAGGCGTTCGGTGGGCTTTGGGACTTTGTAAAGTTGTCAAGTGGGTCAGCCGTGATGTTGTGTTTAGAGACGTGGTATTTTCAGATACTAGTATTGATTGCCGGGCTGCTCGAGAATCCTGAGCTAGCATTAGACGCACTCTCGGTTTGGTAAGGCTGATTGATCATGTTTCATTGTTTAGTGTGATCATTTAACCTTTTTGGGCCCATTTTGAAATCGAACGAAACTATATAAATGTTTCCAGTGGCACATGTTGAATGGGTCTGCATGTGTGACAACTATAGCCCTGGATCATCTCTTTCATATTTACTGCAATGACAAGATTTTGTTTTTTCAATATGTATATATATTTTTATTTTGCATTAAATCTATGCAGCATGGGTGTTCAAGGGCTATTTTTCATGGTCTCAGTTGGGTTCAATGCAGCTGCTAGGTTGGTTCTCTCATTATACTAGACTAAATGTCACAATATTTTGTTTGTAATATTTTTATACATGCTTTTGGGTGACTAATATATAATTTTGAAAAATATAGTGTTAGAGTCGGAAACGAGCTTGGAGCAGGGAACCCAAAAGCTGCAGCCTTTTCAGTGTGGATGGTGACTAGTGTCTCTTTTATCATCGCAGTAGTAGAATCAATAATCATATTGTCGGTGAGAGATGTTCTTAGCTACGCGTTCACTACTGGTGAAACAGTTGCTAATGAAGTCTCTGATCTTTGCCCACTGTTGGTTATAACAATCATTCTCAATGGCATACAACCAGTTTTATCAGGTACTACATTTATCTTTTCAAATACATAAGCGGATATAGTCAGCTATATACTAAGATGATGAATGAATCAAAGGTGTGGCTGTTGGGTGCGGATGGCAAGCTTATGTGGCATATGTGAACATCGGATGCTATTATGTTGTTGGTATTCCCCTTGGATTTTTCCTAGGCTTCTATTTCGACCTTGGAGTCAAGGTACCTTTTATAAACATATATAATGAACGACACCAAGTATGAGCATTTCACAAATAAGCTCATCGAATGTATCTTATAGGGAATATGGCCAGGAATGGTTGGAGGAACCGGGATGCAGACCCTCATTTTACTATGGTCGACGTTTCGTACAGACTGGAATAAAGAGGTAATTTGTCTAGTAGAAAAGTACAAACTCTTTACGATATATCTAACTTTTTTACCATGGTGAAACTAAGCTCATTCTTGGTGGAAATTGGTAAAAAATCAGGTGGACATCGCTACGAAACGTTTGAACAAATGGGAAGCAAACAAAGAAACTCTTTTGAAGGAATGAAGGAAGATCAAAGTCAATTGCTCAATTTGTTAACAAATTATTTTGATTTAGATACAGTCATTCATGCCTATCAATGATTGCATCATATATTTTGTATTCCTTGTCATCATTTTTGCAATAAATATGAAGCACTCATAAAGAATAAAGAAAAAGGTGATCTAGCATAGCAGCATTCCAAATCGAATCAAACACAATAACGGAATATATACCTGAACCTTTAGTTATACCCGAAAGACGTACGTAATCCAGAAGTATTAAATAGCATACAAGGATCCAAAGCCCTCGCAAAGTGTTGGGATTTAACAACTAGGTAAACCATTTACTACGATATGCAGTGGAGTTGGAATCTAGATTGATATTAAAAATAACACAGCACATATTTAGATATAGAAACACAACCTTTGTTTAATGATAAAGACCATTAAACGAGAATCTTCGATCTTGAAACAAGTGATATAAATTTAATCACTCTATGGCTGCATACATACACGTCGAACAAGTACGCAACAATGCTAGCCTTTTAAAAAAAAAAATAAAAAAAAAAAAAAAAAAATAAAAAAAAAAAAACAAAAAAAAAAAAAAAAAAAAAAAAAAAAAAAAAAAAGTAAAAAAAAAAAAAAAAAAAAAAAAAAAAAAAAAAAAAAAAAAAAATAAAAAAAAAATTTGTTTATAATAAAAAAAAAAAAAAAAAAAAAAAAAAAAAAAATAAAAAAAAAAAAAAAACTTCACGAGCTCCAAAAACCGATGGTGTATGCTTCTTTACTTGAACCGAAAACCAAACACCCCCTTGTATGTTGAACCGAAAATCAAGAAACCCTAATTAAGGTTTAATCGTAATACGTTGAGGGTAAAAATCCTTAAACCGAAAACCTCTAATTCGAGCTTTTGTTTGTTGTTACATTAAGGAGAACCAAAGACCACCGAAAACCTATGATTAGGGTTTATTGTTGTCAAACTAGAGGAGAACAAAGATCACCGAAAAACCCTTTAGGGTTTAATAAAAAATCAAGATGGGAAGAGAACCAAAAATCCCTTGTGTGGGGATATTCGGTCGACTAAAGGGATAGGGGAGAGCACCAATTTAGTTGGTGAATTATGTTGTGAATGAATGAATTATGAGGCTAGGGGTGGGTATTTATATAGGCACCAAACCCTAGATCTAGATAAACTAGGAAACTTATAATTCCCTTCTTATCACAATATCTTTCCCTTAATTATAAAATTGATCCCAAAACCCTTCTAGAACCACCTAGGGGCCGACCACAATAGAAGCACCCTTAAGGTTTGGGTTTTGTCAATTTTAGTCCCTCTAGTTCATATTTAAATTGTCGTTAAGTTAGTTATAAAATATAACGGTAACTAACGGTTATTTAAATTATTACGTGAAGCATATTAAACCCTTAATAATAAGTAAATATATATTAAGTGTTTAATAAACGTACTCTTCGTGTCTTAACGTGTGTGCCCCCAGTAGACTCTCACTTTAGAACAGCTCCCACTTGGGAGTAGGAGTAGCATACTCCATTTGTACCACCAATGGAAACGTCTAGCAACACTCCATTGCCATAAACTAGAAATACTTGCGATGTTGTTTCAAGAAAAACTCTCAGCTTAATGGTTATGTATATCTTACTTCCATCATCCTTTTATTACAGATACCGTTAAACCATGGATATGGATCCTAGCTTATTCCATATAGTTTAACTATTTCAGTTTCTCGTTATAGAAGTTAATTCAGATATACCAAATATAATTAAGAATCATCTTGAATTACCCTTTGGGTATGGCCATACAATTATCTGATTAATTCTGGAGAGGGCCCATGGTATCATTCTGCACATATCAAGTGAAAGAACTAAGCCTTTATTGAATACAAGTTGTATGATTGCTTCACATCACTTCCAAGAATAGCCTTTATAACTACCATTTTCAGGTTAGCGTTTGACTTATAATTAAAAAGTGATATCCACACATGCAGAACTTGCTTGCATCTCAAGTCTTAGGATGACTTATTTAACCATTTTCGATATTTTACTTTTGACAAAGATCCAAAAGTAAATATTCGAAGGTTGAGGTGTCCAATATGCATCCCTTGTGAATAATATATGAGTTTGACGGGAACCATCCATGTATTTAAATAATACAACCAACACTCACATTTGCCTTAATGTAACAATATTCCTATATTTTTACCCGACAATGGACATATTTAGAATAATAAAATTATTCAAGGATTAAACATGCAAATATAGAACACAGTAGTATAAATGAAAACGATCATACCAGGTATGCCAATTCTAATTTAATACAACTGCTTTTAGTTCCATTATCCAAATATTAAAAACAGATATGAATAAGACTAATTAGTAAGTTGAAGTCTAATGTTTCTAACATGCTCAACTCTTTCTGCATAAGAAAGCTAAATAGTCATCTAAGTTAACTTTCCGAATACTTGTTTCAAATTCAAAATTTTGTGAAGGATTTGAATGATATGATGAGTGTCGTATGTATCATAGTATGGAAATGTGACAGTACCTTTTATGAGGTATTTGAAGTCACCAACATACTTATCCCAGACAATCATCTTTACAGTTTCTTAAAATATAAAGTATCCTTATTCTTTAATGTGTATTGCAACAATGCTCTTAGTTGAGCATATTTAGCAGATTTATCATAAATGATGAAATCCTACTTCAAATAGAATTGATTATTCTCTAGCATTATGTGTACACAAACAACACTATGCCTTATATAATTCGTAAACGTTTGTTTTAACAGTCAGCTAAATCACTCTTAATTAGATACTGCTGTTAACAGTCATCTAAACACTCTCAATTAGATACTGTTGTTGTTAGCTCATCTTGCTCTTGTGCAAAAGTAACAACTAGTCTCAAACACAATATAAGATACATATACATGATGAATCCCTAGGAAAAAACACAAGGTTTCCATCCATGTATTAAATTATCTCAAGTGAAATATGTCACTTAAGACTTGCTTCAATGATATATTTCATTGTGTTGGGCTTAATCACCGCATATGTTTATTTCAATAAACATTTATTCCAAGGTCGTTTGTTTTATTTCCTAAATTCCCAAGTGAAGTTTCATTCCAATCTCAAGGATTAACATCTAGCTTCGATGCAATGATGCTTTCAATATGTTACACAACATATGAATTTTAAAGGAAAACATAGTGCTCCCACTTGATGTCAGGTATACTCAGGAGTTATGTTAATTTAATCAAAAATCATATTGCAATTAAACTTAAGATTTCAGTCTCCTAGATGCATGATCCAATCCACACTTGGATTCTATTATCTTGTATACTTTATAAATATTATTCGAACTGATAACCCTTTTCGATTACACACCGTCCTCGCAAAAGTAATCATAAAGTAAAGAGTTATAAAACTTAATTGCCATATTCCAAAAATAGACTCATAACCTTTTGATTACGCACCGTCCTCGCAAAGGTAATCATTAAGGAAAGAGTTATGAACCTTTATTTGCCATATTTCAGATTCAAGAAAATATGTATGACAATTAGTTATCTTTATATAATTAATACGTGTAGAAAAGAAAATTTAATCACAGTCAATTGCTTGAGTATGATTAAAACACTTATCTTTAGCCAGGCATTAATATGTATACAATTTTGCCTTTATGAGCCTTTCTTCAAAAGAAACTCATTCTAACCTCACAGTTTAACTGTTTGGTGAAAGATCAATCAAGCTTAAAACATAGATTGTCTTTTAAAGACTGCATCTTTTCATTCATAGTTCTAAGACATTTATCAGATTCAAGATATGATAATTCATCTTATTAGTTAGGAGGTTTATAATAACCCTCTAACTTATATTCCTTAGCATTGATATTAAAATATAACTCCATTGGTGAGGCATCCTTGTGGATTTATGAATGAGAGTTACATAATACTTTTGTTCGTCATTTTTATGTTAAACCTTAGTATGACATCAACAAGTGAGTTCAGAAGGTTATGTATTTTGTTCTTGAATATCTTCAAGATCTATAAATGCTCCCACTTACTTTTGTAAGTAAAGATAATTTTCCAATTACTTAGTACTTAAGCAACAATGAATTGTTCTTAATTGGGAAACACAAAACATATTTTACAGTTCTCATCTCTAGCTTGT
>BQNB010137943.1:0-17777 GCA_026074375.1 Tanacetum coccineum
CAAACCTTGAAGCACTCATTTTTTTTATAGAAATTTGAAATGAAGAAGAAAGTGAGCAGAAGAAGAAGACAGTAGTTAGACGATTTTGGGCTTATATAAAATCCGATTTTAAAACATAGATAAGATGGGTCGGATTAAAATCCGATTTTATGAGATGGGTATTTGTTGGAATTGATTAGGGGGTGTTTCTTTTTTGCTTAATATCCTAGATGGAAAAATTTCTTAATGCAACCAGGAAAAAGATTGTTTCTTTTTTGCTTAATACGAAAGTAAATCCTGTTTCTAAAAGGGTGCTAAAAAGAAGGTTGTTTCCATCCAGGATCCTGTATCACAAATTTACCCACACATCTTTCTTTTATTCTTTCTTCTCCTAACATAACCCACTTGTTTTTAACATCTTCGGCTCTACCACACCTACTTCCCATGGCAACTAACATACCACTCTAATCCGTCGCCTTACTCCTCATGCTAACCACTGAATTGTCGTCTCTACTCTTTTGATCCCTCCAACATGTTTTTTTTATGTCGACTTCATTACATCATCTTTGTATATGTATAAAACTGCATAAAAGTTACGGGTTTTTTTCTTCTTTAAATTCCCTATTTAGATGGACTTGTCTTAAGTTTTTGGAAATTTGTAGTAATTGAAGTTTGATTATGTATCATTTATACTTGATTTTTGATTCTTTTGGTTTCCAATACGATATCATTGCTCTATCTGTGATTTTAAAAACAAGGGTAAATCAGCCATTTAGGTTTTTTAGATTCTCATTCAGGATGAAAAAGAAACAGGATATTTTCATATAGGATTATTTCCAAACAGGATTATTAATCTAGACAGGAACTATTTCCAGACAGGAAAAAAAAGAAACAGCCCCTAAAACCCTCTCCTCAACAAAAATACCAATAACACTTATTGTGTCCCACAAAATACCCCACCAAAAATACTCATTCACTAAATTTTTTTACCAAAAACGCATGTGGTTGGGATGACATTGGTATTAATGGCGTGACAATGGCGCGTTCGCTGGTACCCTATGGCGGCGCCATTGGTATCCAAATTTTCCAATAACGTGTGAATGGCACCCCTTACCCAGCTCTCTTAGATCAAGTATACGAGTATTTTTTTTTTTTCTATTTTTAAGAGAGGTGAAAATAAATATTCCGAATGACAAACTCTCTAATGTGTTAAAGTCATCCGATATACACCCAACCTCCGTTTGGTCGAATTCTTCAATTGCCCAAAACCCTCAAATTTATGGTACATAAACCTTAATTCATAAATTACCAATTCAACTTTACATTATTTAATGATTATCATAAGCTCATGTTTCCTTCATTTTCTTGTTGGTTCGACACATACACCACACCACGCAATTAGAGAAGCTTATGAAAATGTCCAAGGAATTCTTAAAGCTTTATAGCAAACACTCACTAGTCATAACTAACTCATCAAATATTTCATTCCATAATCTCTACTAATATCATCTTATCAATAATCATTTATAACATTATCGTATTTTAATCATAAAACATCTTAACTAAGGCTGGGATTATCATTATCAAAACTAACGTTTATTGTAGTTTTTGTACTCACAAAAGCTACAGTAAATATTTTTTAATATTATTTTTATAATTTAATAATGAAATGAACAGTAACATAATCATAAAAAAATCATTACTTACACACACAGAAACTTCACCAACTTCATCTTCTTTCACTAACATCTCTATAATACTGGACACGTTATCTAATACATAACCCTTTTGATAAATCATCAAAAACATTAATATAAGAACCCACATCACCGACTCCACCACATCAGATCGATGACTCAAATCTTTAAGATCTATGGGAGGTATGATAATAGTTTTTTACTCGGTTAATACTTAATGGGTTGTGTTTAGTCATTTTTGACAGACACGTGTTTCTGACAGATCTAACACAAAACACACACATCACCACCACAACAAACTCATCTCTCTTTTCTCTCATTTGTCGAACACACACACCACCACTACTACAAATTTTTGACCACCAGTCCCGCCGTTTGATCCTTAAGCAGTTTTCACATCAGGTATATTTTTTTATGGTCGCTATATTTTGTAAGTTTGTAAACCCTAACTTCCGGATATCTTTCATTTTGCTTATTGCTTTTAAAGATTTTGGGCTTTAATTTGTGTCTGGCAATACATAAACGATTGAAAAAAGATTTTTTTTTCATAATTTTAAAAAAGATATACGAGTTATTTGAAGAGGTTAATTTACAATTTTACTTAACTCAAAACTTGCGTACAGCAATTTCAAACCGTGGTCATGATAAACATCAATGGGTGAAAAATTGGCATTCAAAATTTTGATTATCCGGAGTTCAAGTTGCAGGTATGTTGTTCCATATTTGTATACATCATTATTTTTTTGGTTAACTTATAGAGTGTTGTATTGAGTTTTCATTTGTTGATGATTTTAAGGGGTTTAATTATGCGTAGTGTTGAATTGGTATTGCATGTTCCGTGTGTCTTTCTTTTGTTTATTTGGTGAATGTAGTCATAAACGTCAAAGATAGATTTTTGCTTATTGCGAAATGGTTAGTTTTAGGAAGTTTAAATAAGTGATCCCAAACACCTTGGAAAAGCTATTTTGGGGGTGAATGGATTAGCTTTTTTCCTGACGTATGGGCTTATTTGAAATTGTAAAAGCTCATGAGCTCATTTTTTTTCAATTTAACTCGATTACAGTGACTAGAGAAGGCTTTAATGAATTTCTACATATTCAACCCTGGCTTAAGACACAAGATGGTCATGTTAAAGAATAAACAAACCTATAAAGAACAGGTTCATATCTATACCTCTTCAAATTTACATTATTTAGTAGATTTTGTATTTATAAGCAATTATCAAAAAAGGGTGCTGATTGTTGTTCTTTTTGTTTTTTAGTATATGAACTTCATACATTATATGAAGCCCAACGGATGTTGACGAAGAGCAGCCTGCACCAAACAAGGCGTATGATCATGCCAATTAAACACTGGCCAATCAAGAAACTGAGGGAGAGGAGTGCGAAATTGAACTCGCTTTAGTTCCAACAAGTTTCAACCGAAAAAGGAGCACGACAAATAAGCCCGAATCTTCGGACTCCATTTAGAGGGGATGGGGTATGCATACTTACCTGTTCTTTAAAGTTAAAATCCAATATCTTGACTATAAGATCGATAGTAAGGGAATACTCTTTGTAAATAGAAAAGCAAATTATTCCGTAAAGAATTTTTTACAGTAACAATAACTACTTTCATTCTTTGTGGTCTGAAATCTGTCCATTTGTATGTTGTTTATCAACACAGGATATGAAGCAAGAACATGTTGTTCGATTACTCATTGCCACTATTAGATGTATGTTACTTTGCTATATCCTAAATTTGCTAAATGAACGGAAAAAAGTGCGTACAGCAGTAGCGTTCTTATGAGTTGATGATGAACACATGAAAGTGTTTGAGAATCCGTAGTTAAGAAATAAGCTCATTTTGCCTAAACGGGTCCGTCTACTTCATAGCAAAGGTAACTGCTAATCTTAATGGATAACCCATTGCATATTATATGATGCTTCATGTATGCATTAAATAAGCTTATTTTGCCTAAATGGGTCCGTCTACTTCATAGCAAAGGTAACTGCTAATCTTAATAGATAACTCCATTGCATATTATATGATGCTTCATGTATGCATTTTATAAACTGTCAGATCTTGATTTACATGGGCTAATTTGCAGGTGTTGAATGTGTGACATTGAGACATTCCTGGATGCAAACACTTCTGAATTTCACTGATATATGCATAGTAATATCGCGCTTGCAATAGTTGCATGTTTGGAGATCATTCAGCCTGGCATATGGATATTTTTTCAGGTTTAAGTTCAACCCTAATTGTGAATACTGAATATATAAACTCAATATTATGAAAACATAATTATAGTAAATAATTCAGGTTGGAAAATGGGATCTAAACATTGGTGGAAAGTTTCAAGTTGTCAAGTGAGTGCCATTACCCTCAAGCGATGTCTTATTGCTTATTTTTTTTATATTGTATGAAGTACTTTTATGCATAAAATGTCTGTTTCTCATGTCGATGCGTCCTTCTGCAGCTGGCGCGAGGGAGTTATTATGGAGATAAACAAGATGGACGTTACTTCGTTAAGTGTCAACTTTCCAGGTATCTTGGACAGTTAGAGTTTACAATGCAAAAGTTTCTGCTACTAACATAGTTTACAGTTGGATGATTTGTTCCTTCTGATTTTGCTTTAATTGCAGATCAAGGAGTGACATCATTAGTGCGATCATGGTTTGTCCGGACAACTCTTACCTGGAAAGATGGCAAGTGTGTCAACAGCCATACATTTGAGAAACCCTTTTCTTCCCAGGTTAATATTCAATTTATGTATAAATTATATGCAGAGGTAGCAATATAGGTGTGGGTCGATATATGGTTCAGAATAGGTATAGGTCATATTTTTTAAGTATGGGTATAGTTTGGTTGACTCATCATCCAAAATTTTTAGTAAGAAACTAATGACATGATCTCTTAGGAGTTTTAAGTATGCTTAGTTAGGTATTGGCGAAGATTATGGTATATGTGTTGAGTATGAAATTTAGCTGGGTAAATGTAGAGGTGGCGAATTGGTCGGTTTGGGTTGGTTTGGGTCATGGGTCAAATTCGTATAATCTTTTATTCTTATGACTTAAATGGGTGTTTGGGATTGTTTCTTTTAGTACTTATTTCATAGCAGTTTTAAGTGAATAAACACTACAAAGTAAGCCACGTTTGTGCCTGCTTACAACAGGTAAACGGCTCAAAGAAATCGCAAACAGACCTAACCAGATAACATTTTGTTAAAGATGAAGACTGACCCTATAGCGCACCTGCTATAAAAGTGTACATGTAACCCCAATGCATCATCTTCTAATGTTTCTTATCGAGCCTCTTGGTTTAATAAAATTGTCGTTTATAAAAAAACTTCTTATGCTTGCTACTGCCTACCAGTTTCATGTTGTACTACGTCTACACCGTCTACACCATGTCCCATTGAGCTATATATATATATCCTTAAATGTATTTTGATGTGTGCCATTAGTGTACAAGTTAGACAAACCTAATTTAACCGCACAACCGTGCATGTATAATTCGAGCACGGTGTGCATTGACGTTACCTATATTCTTTTTCAGTTTGAGATCTGACATAAAAAATGGCATAATGGTGGTACTGCTTCACTCTCTAAAAGTTGAATTTTAGGAAAGTTAATTATAGTACTGATGATAGGTTTTAATGTATTATGGAACTATACTCGATGAGTGGTTGTTATAAGTTACATGTTTATGAGTATTTTCGTATCTTTTGCAGACATATATACCATAAATTCACAAACGGCTTGGTTGTGGTTGTTATTGTGTCGATTAATTAGTGATAAAGATGGTTTTGTTTTTGGTAGAGAATTGATGTTCATGCTTCTGTCATCTTATGGTGCTACTGTAGGTGAAAAAGAAACGGGAATTTATAAAATCATGCAAGAACTTGAACGCTTGGAAAAGTCGACCAAAAATTATGTTGCGGATATGGACTATTTGTGGGGAACTGCTGCTATAAGAGTAAGGAAAGAGCGTGAGACAGAGCATGTTCTTTCTTCTGATGACACATATGACAATGAAAAACACCGAAACGTCAATTTAGAGACAACATTCCTCTCAGAATGTGTGGGGATATTGTTCTTCCGTTTCTTTATGACACAAGCTTAAGATCAGCAGCTTTATCGTGTAACAAGCTCATGATATTGTTGAGCATGTGCGTGAGGTAATCATTGGTTGTTCATTTAGTATATTTTTTATATACATATAGAATGTGCAGTAGTTATTGCATAGTCAATATCATTATCATCACATCTATAGTCTAAATCTGATAGTAACATGCTTTTGAAGAACTATATGTAGTACATATACTCTTTTAGTCTGTTTGACTGCTCCGATAACCATATATGTACAGGCATGACTACAGAGGTGGTGTGACTATATTTGCAAACGGCGTACCAGCTGACCGTGTTTCAGTCAACTCTGAAAATGCCTATACACTAGCTATTTTTAATTTACAAGGGTGCTAAGTTCAGCTTATGGCTCGCCAAACCCAATAAAAGGCTAATTAGCGATTTCATTTTCTGCATGAGGTTTCATTAGAGTCACCGGAGTTTGTAGAATGTCAATGTTCAACAAATGAAGTCATCTCCTATTGCTGAAAAGAAACATGTATGCTTCTGCAAATTTAAATATCAACGTGTGCTTACATCACTTTCTAAGAACTCGACATTCCCTACCACCTGGGATTCTCAATTAGTTTGCGCAAACTTTAAAATTTGGAGATGCTAACAACTTTCCCTTTTGGATATTCAAGATAATTCACTTTTCTATATGTCGAAAAAAGATGGCATGTATATCTTTTATAGGAACATATTGTTAGGAAAGGAAAATACGTGTGCTAATCTCTCAATTATATGATGTTCTTATTGTTTTGTTGTTTGCCTACTCAGTTCACTTTTAATATAATTACTTTCCTATCATTCGGTAGTTGGTTTTTTGACAAGCTTGGTTATGTGATGTATTCGAATTTGTTTTGGTATTTAGTTATTTAAAAATTTGGTGATGATTATTTATCGAACAACAAAGAAAACAAAGAAACCTCAATGACGAAAACACAATACACAAAATGCACCGCAGCGAAGCGCGGGTATCCGAAAACTTGTTACCCCTATTTCTCACATAAAACCCACGATTATAAATATATATTAACCATCAGAAATTGAAATGCGTGCCACATTTACTAAGTCTTCTGGGTCACCCGATTGAATCCGCCCCGACTTAATAAATCCGTCACGACTTAATAAATGTTGACCCACCCGAGTTTGTACCCTCAAGGCGTCATTTAATGAGGGGACCCGACCCGCTATTTAATTAATTTTGGGCTGCCAGGTGTCTTACGCACTCACTTAACCTACACACGTGGTTTCTTCCTCTACGTTAACAAAAAACACACAGATCTTCTCACACCTCTCGATTCTTTATAGGCTTCATTCCCCTTTAATGGATTTTTCGATTCATGATTTGAGGTCTCAATTGCATCGTTGGTGATTTCTTCAGGTTAGATTTTGTTTTTTTATAAAAACATATTTTTGTGTCGGTTAATTTGTGACTTTCTGAAATTGGGTGTTTTTTTTGTTAATTTAGATAAGGAGCTCACAGGTTGGTATACCGGGAGGAAGGATGAAGGCGTGAAGATGTACAAACAATTCCGGCTACCAATAGTAAGTCTCATCGTATCCTTTTTAAAGTTTTTTTATGAATTAGGGTTTAATTGTTTGACCATTGAAAATGAATTGATGTTTATAATTAGTGCTGCCTATTTTTTCTTAAAGATTTTGGTTGTTGTTGGTTTAGAATAATTAAGAAACAAAAATGTAAGTGTAGAATTTTTTGTTCAGGCTTAGTTAGTATGGATAGATTGCATATTGATAACAAAGATCGAAGATTGTGGTAAATTTTTTGTTGTTGTTTTAATTTCAAGATAACTTTTTAAGAAGGTTTTTTTTGTCTGCTACTTTTTTATGGTTTTTTGTTCTTTAGCTGTTATATGTGTTTGTTCTTTACTTTTAAATGTTGCACGAAAGATGTTCGTATTTATAAACACTATTTGTTTTAATACTTGGTAGGCCAAAAGCAAAATTAGTTTTGTGCTTGGTGGACCAAAATCTGAACCAGTTTATTTAAGAACACATCGTTATAGGGAATATTGGGTAATTAGTATGAGAGACCAATTTTGTAGTCCCTGTCAAGCTACAACGACCATTTTATGTAATATATTCTTAATTTTTGTTATGTTTCAATTAGTTAATGGTACCTGATAAGTCTATAGAACTCGAGATCATGATGGCCTTATGAGGTAGCAAATTGGATGCCTAAATGTTGTTGAAAAGTGCTTGCATTAGTTATTGCCCTAATATCTATATGTGTAGGGGAATGGCAAAATATTGTGATCGTTGTCAACAAAAAAAAGGCAGGTTCTATGTTTTTTATATGGCATTATTTTACCCTTCGACTTTAGGATGAGCATAATGCTTGCCCAGTTGGTGGCTCTCAAGCTACTAATTTATGCTCTATATTCAGCTAGGTAACCCTGTAACAAGCACTCACTATTAAGATTCATTAGTTTATTTATCAAAAAAAGTCGTACAAAGGTTTTCCCTCCGCACCCTCTGAGCTTGGCTTTTCATTGTGTTGTGTCCAAACACTAAAAAACTCACTATATGTCTTGCCTCATTGTTTACTATTAAGCTAAGTAATGTAAGTCCATATATCCTTTTATTTGAATAAAAACTAAAATTTAATTTGTGTTTTGCTCATTGCTTGATTATATTTCCAACCAAACAGTAAGTACAACAAATTTTATTAGTATGTTAGATTGAAGTCCTCACCCGCTTATTGAAAACGGCCATACATGTGAACTTTATTGCCATATCCAGTGTTATATATCTAAATATTTATGGTTATTGGTTAGGTGTGCATCCATAGTCTATATTGCGTGAATTTTTCAAGTCCCGGTCACTGTGCAAAAGGTTTCAAATGTAGGTTTTCTCATGGATGATCTGAATGTACAGAGCAAGGGTGAGTAGATAGAATAATGTTTGGAAAACAAATTAAAATTTTGTTATTATCATTTACTAATAGCAGTTTCGTTCCAGACACCCCTTTAGTGACATAATATCAAACTATTTATAATTGTGCAGGGTATGTAACGCTAATATACTAATGTTGTTTAAGGTACTGTGTGGCTTACCATCTTTGTTTTCTTTTCACAGCCAATATTGGTGTATATGTCAGAGGTGGACGGCAAGTTCAACTTTAGTCCTGTCAGTGTGAATTTTCGGACAGAAGTTGCAAAGGTTTTCTTTGCGCTTATCATGCTTTCAATCCACGTAAACCATTCTCTTCCCAACACATTTATATTTATCATACTTCATCGTTAAGAACATTGTTAAAAAAAGTCTTGAAAGTATGACATGGAGTCTTTTTTGTTGATTTTTATGCTTCGTTGTTCAATATAATGTGCAGCTGACCCTTCTGTTTTCTGCAGGCTTATAGATCAACCGCGTTGGCATATCATAAACATAAGATGAGGCAGAAACAAATACATGAGACAAAAAAATGCACCAAAAGATGGAGATATGTAAGAACGCACTCTTTTAGGAAAACTCAACACATACAAAATTCAAGCACCTACAGGCTACAACCGTTGATCCACCAAACCAACTCCAATTCCACCATCTGTTGTTATCCCGCGACCCCAATCGGCGAGCAAATGTATTAGTAGGGCTAGGTGGTTTTCGCGAAAGAATCGATATGCAAGTATTTATATAACATCACTATGCAACTTCAGTTTTTTCGGTGGGTGGGATTTTGTTGTGTATAAGATGTACATACACCGGTCTTTTATTTCGGTAGATTGACTTTTCAGTTGACCTTTTTTGTCTTAGAAATCTGACTATCGTCGACCTTTCATGTGGTGTGAAGTGAGCAGGTGCGATTGCAGTGTGGTGTGTGCCGGAAAAAACTTTTCGGTTTAAGGGTCAAAATACGCTAAAGGGATGAAAACAAGAGATGGCAAACAAAAAAGTAATTTTCAACTTTTAATACCTTTTTAGTTTATCAGTTACTTCTTGAACTGTAACGCAAGCTTTGAATTGATAATCCGTCACCATTTTTTCAGGTTCCAGGTGCCTTCTGCAATGGTGTCATCAACGTCAAGGATGCTGTGGAACGACAACACATTAATGTAGCCGAAGCCGACATCCGACACAACTGGGTCCAAAGTACAGGTAACACGCAAATGCCTACTATAAAGTAATAGTAAGTGTCGTTGCCTACTTATTGTATGAGTGGTTTCTCTTTGTCGTTCTACCGTAAATGCTTTGATTTTGTTCATACCGACCTCGAATGCAACTGAAACCTTTATGGTGACTGCAAATTTTTATTAGGGTGCACGATTAGAACTTATTGTAGGGGCGCGTTATGGTTCAGCGAATTAGTTCGATACTTTATGAATCCTAGGTACTTTTTTTTGTTTTTAGGGTGTTATATAGGCTTCAGTTTCTTAGTGTAGTTTAGTGAACGTAATGAGTACATGCTATTCTGGGTATTAATATACACGTGGTTTGCGGTTGATTAGTCTCGCTCTTTGCCGTTTAGCATTTTCGCCTGATTGAGTCACATTTTGGAGTTTTCTACCCAATTTCAGCATGCATACATGTTATCTATATGTTAGGCATTAATTTTAGGGGGTTTGTGGGATAGTGGGATTGTTTGTTTCTTAATTTCCAAACACCTTTATTTGCTTATAAATACCACTAAAGGTGTATAATAACTTGATACTTTCTCAGTAATTGGAGTAAAATTGTGAAACCATGTACTTTATTTGAGTTTGGTCTTAATATCTTACCAACAAGGTTGGTATTTACACAGTATTTAAAATTATGTGCTACCACATTATCAGTAATTGGAGTAAAATTATGTATGATACATGGTGCCCCTCTTTAAAATTTAATGTGCCCCGCCCCGACCCGGGTTACGCATTTATGTACCCGTTTCTTTCTTTTTAATATTAAAAAAACCATGGTTTTCAATCAACGTTTTCAGCTGATTTATATGTAGTTCGGTAAAGAGAAAAGAGAAAGAGCTCCGGTATAAATAGTGGCAGAACTAGAATTTTTGACCAGGGTACGGGTACCATAGTAATAAATCTTTGACCATGTCTGTAGAAGACGACTTCCATGTAGCCCTGTCGATGTTGACAATTGTAGTGTTTTGGATGTCGAATGAAAGTACTAACACGATAAGAGAATCTTCTTTATTTTCTTTCAAGCTGCAGTAATAGTTTAGATATTTTATGTTATGTTTTCTTTTGTCATTATACTCATATGTATGCGCATTGGTATACTGAAACATAAAAGTTTGAGTGATAGACTTTTGGTACATTAAGGTCAATTTTTTCCAATGTCTTTAAGTATAGCATGAACTTTTTCCCAAATAAATGAGTAGTGCTAGCTTGACCAGTTAGTATGATAAATTAAACCTATGTTACCTAACGTGCGGAACTTGAATGATAAATCTATATTTTTAATGTTAATTACGAAAGAGAACATATATAAAGTTTGTACGATGTTTCATCCGTATTAACCACTCTTTATTGGCTAATTAGTTACATGGTACTAATACTACTACACGAGTATTCTTATGCTATAAATGTCATGAGCTTAATGTCAAAATTGTTTCAGTTTTGTTGTACATAATAGCTTAGATATCCCTAATCAACAAAAGAGAATTAACCATGTTTTGACCATGTTTTTAGAGGATATTACTCATATCGAAGTAATAAACAAACGCATACGTAAGACCGACTCCCAATCTGTGTTATAAGGTGAGTTGGATTTTCCAATCTGTATATGGCTCATTTTCCTCAATAACGCGTTTTTTTATTCCACAAAGTTGCAGCTTCTATTAGACATAACATTATTAATACTTTGCGACTTATTGTTCAAATTCTGGTATGACTTTTGCTTAAAATTTGCTAATTGACTTTTTTTATTAATGTTTACTGCAGTGGCAGACTGGATTTTGAAGACCAGAAGTTTGTTGTCTGATGGATGCATTAGCTGACGATGGCCTTTTGTATCTAGATTCAAGAATACGAATAAGAGATTGACTATATTCCTTTTTAGCACCTTTTACATCTCTCTTGGATGCCAATTGGTTGAATCACTTTTGAATGCAGATTTAGATTTTGTACATCCATAGCGGCTAAGTAGGGAGATCATTGAGATGTCGGAACTGGAATTGAACTTTTGGACAAAACTGTTTTCATAGATATATTGTAGCCTGCAACGACAAACTAATATGTTACGGCCTGGATGAGTTTCTGTTGGTCTAAAGTGTTTTTTAATTTCAGATGTTTCGCATTTTGTAACCATATCATTTATGTCTGAGACTTTTGGCTCGCACCAGATTCACGTAGAGTTCTCTACATACTTTCGGATGTATACCAAACTCACCCTGACAAACATCCCGCGGCAACGCGCGGGCTTAAAACCTTGTTCACATATATAATCAATCTCATATAAACCTAACAATTCATAACTTACATTGGATAAACAATTAGTCATGAACACTCAGACCTTTCTAGATTATCCTAATTGCTCCAGACCCTCTTAGTAAAACAACCTGTGATGTTCTTGTTATTTTATTAATTTCATATTTCCTTCCTAAATATCCAACACATACGCGTACATAAACACGTGTAGAAATGTGGGAAGTGTTTTGAGGTTATACGCCCTTAAAAGGTAATTTTGTCTTTTTGCATAATAATACTTACTTTTGCACCGTTAGTACTTATTTATAATTTCGCTACATCAAAAGTCTTTATCAGTTAACTTACGTTACATTTCAGGTCCTTTTTTCGTTAAATACCATTATGTATCTAAAGCCAAGAAATACCTTTAACTAAAACTTGAAATTTTAGGGTGTTACAATAATTAACTTCACATGATTTTTGTAATATTTGAGTTTATTTGCACTTATAACCACTCTTTTAGTTACATCTCATAGTTATGTGAGACAAATAAAATATATAAGATTTGAACAATACTAAGTTAAACAAGAAACAAACTTTAAAAAGTGTATATTTGTAGAACTAATCTTTCTCAACATGATGCAAATTTAAATTTTAAAATGATATGTTGCAAAGAAATCTAAAATAAAATAGCATGTTTAATGATCGACATGTGTATACTTCTATACTTTCTATATGTAAGGAATTGAGATTGTCTCCTAATCATTTTCGACTATAAGAGCATTAGGTGTCACGGTTCGCCAAATCCAACGTGGCCTTCATTCGGCGTCGTCGTTTGCTCGCCACCACACCGGCCTGGCTCGCCGATTGTGGTTTCGCCGTCTACACGGCGAAGAAAGAGACAAAACCAAAGCATTATCGTTTGAATGCAACGGTTAATTTTCAAATATTCTAAATTTTTATTTTTTTTATTTATACACTCTTTTAGTATATATACCCTTCAAAATTCAAAATAACACACAATTTCACACACTTTCTCTTAGACTCTCTCAACTATCCCTTTCTAACTTCAAAAAAACACAGCATCTTCACAACTATGGCTACTGAACCAAACGAAGTGAGAAGAAAGACCCTTCGCCGACTACATCAAGAACTTGTAGTTGATGTCGAGCTGGCGAATAGTTTGTTGCATGAGTTGAATCGGTACATGGATCACTTGCGTACCCGTGCTCCGGAATTGTTGAGGGTGGAAGCGCTGCCTGATGATCCCCTCATCAAGTATGGTTTCAGTGCTTTCGAAAGGGCGAGCTTTTCTGATATGACAAACTCGAACAACCTGGTGGCAGTTAGGACCGAATTGCTATGAATCATTACCGACAAGCAACAATTAATTAACCATTACAGAACAATGTAATGGTTCGAATCATGTTTTAGTTTTTTTATGTAGTATTGTATTTCGTATTTTATTTCCTAATTTATGGCGTAATTTTTTATTTTGTATTTTTATTTTGTATTGTATTTTGTAACTTTTATTTGAATGAAATTATTTTAGTTTGTTTGAAAAAATGGAAAAAATAAAATTTGGGGTGAGTGGGGCCCAAATGGTTAAGTTGTGGTGTGTTGTGAAGGAGGGGTATTTTGAGATGTTGTGTTGAAATAATGTAGCACCTAGTGTGTTAGCCTTAAAATATGTCGACTTATACGGAATTACATTAGTTTACTAAATAAGCCATACGCAAGGACTTGAAGTGACAATAAGCATAAGATAGGCGTATGACTTACTATATATTCCCCTCCTTACTTCCAAGGAGGGTGAAGAAATCATTTGTAACAAAAGAGTGTGTGTGTTTTCTCTTCCTTCTCTCTAGAAAACACACACATCTTCCCATCTCTTTCTCTCTCTAATAATATGGCCCTTTACTTATGCTTTCATCCCCGACCTCCGAATCGTGTTATGTTAGTGAATTATTATTGTTAACAATTGTTATCAGAGCTAACCATGGGCGTTTCGTGTTTGTGTGTTGCTTATTTAGGTGTTTCGTGGGTTTAGATGGCTTATTTTTAAGCTTTTATTCGGAAAAAAAAGTGACAAAATTTTTGATATTAAAAATGTTAAAGTTATGGTTTTTATGTTAGATATACTTAGTTTTGCAAAAAAATTACGAGAAAAAAGGTTAAAAATTGTGGTTTTTAGGGGTTTTTTAGTGTTTTAGTTCGTTTGTATTTTTCGTTCATCCAGAGGTTTGGCAGGATAGACCAGCGGTTTGGCAAGATAATCCAGCCATTTGGCACTTTTGGTCCAGCGGTTTGGTAGCATAAAACCAGCGGTTTGGCAGCATAAAACTAGCGGTTTGGCAGCATAAAACCAGCGGTTAGGCAGCATAAAACCAGCAGTTTGGCAACATAAAACCAGCGATTTGGCAGCATAAAACCAGAGGTTTGACAACTTTCATCCAGAGGTTTGACAACGTTCATCTAGAGGTTTGACAACGTTCATCCAGAGGTTTGACAACTTTCATCCAAAGGTTTGACAACGTTCATCCATAGGTTTGACAACTTTCATCCAAAGATTTGACAACGTTCATCCAGAGGTTTGAAAACGTTCATCCAGAGGTTTGACAACTTTCATCCAGAGGTTTGAGCGATTTGAGGCTCATATCGCGCGGTTTGATCATTTACCCTTAGAAGTCAAATTCTTTTACACTGCTAGTCCTTATTCCACGATTATACTTTCATGACAAGTTTGACTAGACAATGTTTATACGTTAACGTCAATTCAAAACAACATTTGTCCTAGTTTAACAACATTCAATCAAAACACCAAAGTAAACACAACACTTAATGCTAAAACGATCCTATATACAAGATTCATTAAAAAGACAAATGGCTATGGATTCGGATTATAAATGGCAAGTGATCACGGAGTCGATTTGGTATCCCTTATTTGATATTGAAGTGGGTTTCATAAAGGCGTCTACTTATTTCATCATCGAGACTTTCTTCTACTTTCTACCCCTTTTATTTAAACCCTCTCTATCGATTGATGACATGCTTGAACTTATACAACTTATGATTGAGACTTGGATTATCTAGTTTTCAGTAGTCGGGGCGGTTAGTTGAAGACCTGGTTAACTATCACTTAAAGGAGATGCAGATGCAGATGTGGATAATTTCAAGAGGTGTTGTACGTCGTATACTTTTGATGTTGGGTATAGGGTACTTAAAGGTTTGCTTCTTCACTGTTCTTCAATCAACAACAATGCAAGCTTAAATAACAAATTTGGGGGATTCTAGTTTGGTATATCGGGTTTACTTCACCATGTGTTCACAACAGATAGCCGACTAAAATACGAGGTTTGTAAGTTAACCAGAGAGTTTAAAAGGTTGAGATGTAATCAGCAATTCTCACGGGATATTATTGTGCTACACAACGATAATGGTACTTTACTGTTTAAGCAAAATTTTCAAAGTTCTTCAATGACGTTCATAACTTTTTAAGATTTCTGCTTAAGACAAGAACTTCTCGAGTATATGAAAGTACACGACAATGATGCTTCCGAGAGTTTGAAACCTTCATGGGGGAAAACATGTACTTTGATGATATCAGGTCAACTTCTAGGGGGAAGTAGTGTTTACTACTTTACTTAGTATGGTTTGTAAAGTATTATGCAAGCGTGAGAAATTTTTTGATGATTTCTTGCATGTTCCCCTGAACGAATATTCACCAAAACCGAATGTCATGACACAGTATAGAAGCAATATTAGTTGGTGTGGTTGGTTGATTATCTATAAAATTCTGTTGTGCACTTTTGATGTCAATGTTAAAAGATCGTTCGAACTACATTAAAGTTTCAGAATCTGCTCAAGATACGGATGTTGGTTTGGGGGGAAGCTGATTCAGAAACTTCGCCAAAAAGGAGTCTATGAAGAAAGTTTTTCAAGACATGCTGCATGGATTGGGGGAAGTTAATCCAACTCATGCATACTACAATGGTTCATGAACAAGTAAAGACACTGAAGATCCAAGCTGGAGTACAAGTATCAAGACCAGAAGACGCAGAAGACATCTTCAGCATTGGAAGCGCTTTGCAAGACTTTATTTTTGTTCTATTTATACTTGTTAGGAACATTGTAAGTAATTTCGTATATCCACATATTAGAGAAAGATTGTTAGCCTTAAAATATGTCGACTTATACAGAATTACATTAGTTTACTAAGTAAGCCATACGCAAGGACTAGAAGTGACAATAAGCATAAGATAGGCGTATGACTTACTATATATTCCCCTCCTTACTTCCAAGGAGGGGTGAGGAAATCATTTGTAACAAAAAAGTGTGTGTTTTCTCTTCATTCTCTCTAGAAAACACACACATCCTCCCATCTCTTTCTCTCTTTAATAATATGGCACTTTGCTTATTCTTTTCTCCCCGATCTTCGGATCGTATTATGTTAGTGAATTATTATTGTTAACACACTGGGGTCCAAATGGCTTGACAAACCTTTTCATAACACCTTATGCTCTAAGACACTCTTAACCAATTTGACATCATGACCTCATAATATTACCAGCTACTGCCTCTTTATTGCCGCAAAATCACGGGGTTACCTACAGTTTTCATATGAGCTTAGTTTAATATTGCTTCTTTTTATTCAAAAATTGTCGTTAGGTAAAATTATTTTTTCAAAAAACATAAAACTTTTTAACGTACCCATTGAAAATTTTAATTGCAAGGTACATGTCCAGATACTCTGCTGATAACATATAAGTCACAGTTCCATGAGGAATTGAGATTGTCTCCTACTATAAGACGCTGTTAGCCAATTTGACATCATAACCTCGTAATATTACCTGCTACGGACTCTTTATTGCAAAATCACAGGGTAACCTACAATTTTTATATGAGCTAGTTTAATATCGCTTGTTTTTATTCAAAAATTGTCGTTATTCGTAAAGTTATTTTATAGAAAACATAAACTATAAAACGTTCTCGTTGAAAATTTTAATTGCAAGATACATGTCGATATACTCTACTAATAACATACAAGTCACACATGAACAATTATCTTTCTCAGTTACATATGATATAGTCATAGTGCCTTATTCCGATCATCACATTCTACCCTTTTTCTCAAAAGAAAGTGGGTTTCCTTCCTTTACACACAACAGCCTTTCAGTTTCAACTTCTTGAAAGTCTCACATGTAATCTTCACAATCATGTGACTTAGCATTGTTTTTAATTTCACCACCTATTGCTTTCTTATAAATTTATCTTATTTTCTTCATCAAATAGTCAATTGTCAGTTGTCAATTGGGTATGTGTCATGCGCAAATTATCTTTTTATATTCATACTAAAAGTTAGTCATATACCAACTATTTATAAACGCACGTAAACATATCATCCTTTGTGACACCATAAAGGATCAACACTTAAAATATTTGTAACTTCAATTTCACACGACACATTGCTTAACTCATAATGCCATATTGTTTTATAGTAGATCCTATGTAGATATAAAACAAAATTTCTTCCTAAAAAATATTATGAAATGTGTTGTAAAATAATACTAATGGGCTTATGTATATTCACCATTATCTCAACCGGCCCGTTAGGGTTTACATGTATT
>BQNB010137945.1:0-17777 GCA_026074375.1 Tanacetum coccineum
AAAGAAAGAAACACTTTGCAATGCTTAGAGCTGAAGAGAAAAGAAGAAAGCCACCAACTAAAGCTCAAAAAAGGAATCTAATATCTACCTATCTCAAAAACATAGGTGGACACAAGAATAATCAGTTGAAGAGCAAGATCTATGAAGAGATCCAGGAGCTATTTGATAATGAAATGAGGAGAGTAAATACTTTTATTCCTATAGATTCTAAGGAAGTAAAAAGCAAAAAAGGAAACAGAAGAAAGTTCTAAAGGAACAGAGGATGAACTGAAATCTGATAAGTCTAAGAAATCAGAGGAGAAAGCTAAAGGCAGCAGAAAGAAGATGCTTGGTAAGAAAAGAGCAGGGAAAGAGCAACAACAAGAATCTTCAAAGAGACAAAGAATGGAGGATGTTAAAGAGACAGATGAGCATGAAGAAGTTGATGAAGCTGAGCTGAAAAAGCATTTGGTGATAGTAAAAGATGATGATATAGCAATTGATGCTATACCACTTGCTACCAAACCACCAGTGATTGTTGAATACAAGCTTCTTAAAGAAGGAATAATGGTACATTATCAGTTGATAAGAGCAGATGGAAGTTCCAAGAGATATTCTTCAATGATTAGGATGCTTCAGGGCATTGACAGAGAAGATTTGCAGACTCTTTGGAAATTGGTCAAGACAAAGCATGGTGATACAAGGCCTGAAGATGAACATGAAAGAGTGTTGTGGGGTGATTTAAAAGTCATGTTTGAACCAAACATAAAGAGTGATGTATGGAGAAATTTACAAGGATACAAAGTGACTATTTGGAAGTTGTTTGATTCATGTGGAGTGCACTTTGTAAGGTTTGAAAATGTCCACATCTTTATGTTAGTTGAAAAGAGATATCCCCTCACACCAATCACAATCACAAATATGCTAAACAAGAAACTTCAAACTGATTATTGGAATGAGATGTGCTACCAACTACTCAAGCTTATGGTAAAGCAACAAAATGGTCAATGAAAGGTTTGAATGCATCTTCCTGATAGTGATGAACATCAAGCTTAGGGGAGGATTGTTGGGACTTAAAAGACTTCAAGGATTCTTAGAGTTACTACTGCTCATGTACATAATGGAAATTATGCTAAGTAGTTAGTACTGGTAGTATAAAGTTACCATTGCTAGTTACTACTGTTAGTATAATTTAGTACTGTTAAGTTACTGCTGTTAGTTGAAGTTAACACTGCTCAGAGTTGAAGACTGAAATAATAAGCTATGATAGTTAGTGGTTTTTATTTTTTTATTGGTTTTTTTTTTTTTATTTTTTTTTTTCTTCTAGTAGTAAATGTTAAGACAGCTAGTCCATTTAGTTACTGTGGGTATATATTAGTACTGCTAGTAAAATGTTACTAACTTAGCCTTTTATGTTTAATAGTGCTGCTGGTAATAAAAAAAATTTATGGTTGTTGATTACAACTGCTGACAACTTACTACGTCAAGAAAGGATCAAGACGTTTTAAAGAGATAAAGATTGGTTTGGAGAACAAGAAGAACGTGCTGAAGATAAAGAATTGAGATATTTTTGAACAAATATGTATAAATATTTGTTTAAGAGAGATTACGTTAATGTTTAAGAGAAAACGTTTATGAAAATCAAGAATGTATTAATAATCGACTAGACCGGGGGGGGGGGCGGGGGGTGTTCCCTTAGTCCTATAAAAGGAGAGCTCTAGGCAATTAGTTGAGGATAAATAAGATATACGAGTAATATAAGTTTTCATAGTTGTCAAGCAAGTCGATTTCAAGAAGCTCAATGTGTTGTAAACCGCCTAGTAACTGGTGAAGAGTACCTCTTATTATTGATCTAATAATATTGGAGCGTTTGGGTTAATCTTGGTTCAACATCATTTACTGTTTCTCTACCACCTAGATACACCTTATCTATTTATCCTAACATTCTCTCTCTTCTACATTTCCTACGAGTATTAACTCAGAGATGTAGAACCTAATCCGCATAACACATTAATATTACACAACAAAGTTTCACAACCGAAGTTATTTTTTCGTCGTATCTATCCACAAGGAAATTTAACCTAAGACCAAACAATAGGAACTCGATCAAAGGCGCCATGACATCAACAACACATAGCTACAAAAGTATACAATACACTGATAACAGTACAAATAAGCAACTAATATCTATCAACAACAAATAAGCGGGAAAAAGAAAAATAAGCAATAAGCTCAACTAACTCCTAATAAGCATAAAAAAAAAAGCTAGAAAATACTAAGTCCCTAAATCAAACAAATATTAGCGCTCTGCGTGCTTGTTCCATTTATATGCAAAAAGGTGCTCGTGAGTGTCCTTTCGAAGTAGCCAGCCAATAAGACGTTAAAGATCGAGGGGTTAAAAATAGACATTTTTGTCCTTAGTCCCATGCACTTGACTAGTACTGCTAGAAGTCACATAGTACAACCGACAACAGTACATTCTGCCAGCAATTTATAGGCCCTATCCACAACTACAATGAATGATAGCAACGACTCTTACTCTGGACACAATGCACACACTACCAATAAATTCTAATAGATACACATCTCACACAGTAACAGGATACAACATGCAATACTTGACCCACGTACACATGCGCGAGGCTGTGTTGAAAAGGGGTTCTATCACACATACTGAAGCTATCTCTACAATCACGACACACTATGATCAACTTATGCCTTGATGCTAATAATACAAAAAATGAAATGAGAAAAATAGAAAATCTATAGATACACGGTCGGGTAAAGAACTGTGTGACGCTTGCTAAAGATCATCAAAGATTATATGGCTAATGTCTACGTGTATATATATAATCTGTCAATTTAATCTAAGATAGTGCATGTCGGCTATTCTGTTAGCGCCTCCTTGAGTAGCATATAATCATTCTTCTTAAGCAGACAATTAAAATGCGACGCTATAGATCTGAATGATGTCAACTAAGCTCTGCCTTGATAATCTAGGGCATCTCTCGCTTAACTATCATAGCGAGCAGTCATAATCTAAACAGAGGCACACGTAATCTGCATCTAAACTTAAATGCGGCTTCTACTACTATTAATCACTTCTGTATATGCTACATAGAGTAAAATAATCATCAAAACTTCGTACGAGCCTTCTATCACGGTCAGATCTGTGAGTTGGTCGGCCTTATTACGACCAATCTACTTAATCTGCTGTGTCATAGGAACGTCTTTTGAGTCCTCTTGCGCGGACGTAGATAGAGGATATAATAACACGACGCAGTTATCTCTCTATCTCACACACAACAAATTATTTTTATACAGCGATTCACAGCGACACCGACGGACACCTAAGTTCATATGTAACACTTCTGTACTAAGCAGCTAGCTCTTAATTCACATCAAGGACCATGACCTACGTGTAACTACCTGTATCATAGCAAGTTCATTCATCTGGTATTTATAGGGGGGGAGTGTGTGTGTGTGTGTGTGTGGAATAATTGTTACTTGACTAAACATGCGAACTAACCTACTAGACATGAGCATGTATATTTTAACAGTTCTTCGTAATAATCTTGCTAGAGCCGTCGATTACATACTCTACTACCATTAACAACATAACTTTTACTGCCTACGTCGGAGTAATAAGGATTGATCACTAAGCAAGAAGTAAGTCACCTAGTCAGAATACGAGACTAACTATCTCACTAACACCACCATATTCTTCGATCAACTATCATATAGCATACAAACTTATCCATATATGTATCTGATGAATGTTATTGTTCTAGTAACTTCTAAATGAGTGTATCTCTTCGATAGTCGGTATTAAATAGAACGTCTAGTGTCATCAATCACATCACCACTCATAACTAGATGTTCACAATCTATCTATCAGATATCTTCATAGTCATTGCTCTTTAGGTTAAAAGTTGCTGTCCCTCATGTGGGGCATTCCCAAACCACGTGTGTTTTAGGTTGGATTCAATCTAGCGACTAGATTGGTATGCAACATGTCAATCTTACAGAAACCTCTTACCTTCACCTAGAAAGTAGTATAATAGTTGTTGATCTGACTCTTTTTACACAGACCATCTGAATTTCTCGTCTTATAGTCACATAAGCCATTAGCACGCTTAGGGCAGGGGGCAGTAGTCTCTGTGCAGCTCAACACTAATAACAGTCTAACAGTATTCTTCTGTTAGAACTTGTTTATGACTTTAGCGGATATCATAGATCACTGGGTGGATGAGAGATATGCTTCATTATCTTCCTCATAGGTCGTAATCAATCTCATCGTTTTTTGGACAACTCACTTTGTGTGGTTTGGATATATACCAATTCACCCCAAATTTCTAAGGCGTCTTGCGGCGTCATAATGTCTCAGTCAAAAACATCCACATGATCCTCACCAAAAGCAACTTGCTCACATCATCTCAGTCATACTTGTATCTAATCATGGCTAAATTTCTCTCCATACAACAACCGAGCTAGATTATATCTCTGGGCTATCACAGAGACTATCACTTCATGTGCGAAACTACACTGCCACTAATCTACAATCTCTCTTCATCGCTGATCTAACTCATCTATCTGCGCGCGCCTTCTAGTATCTTAGTCCTCTTCACTCTGTAGCGTAACTATGACCTAACTTCGCAAACGTATATGTTTGAGTTTGTCTATTGCGATTCTTCCTCCTTATCACTTCAATCACGTGTACACGCAAATCATCATTACGTCTGATTAGAATGACATAGTCTCATTCTGGAATCTACCACTGACGATGCGATCTCTATGAAAATGTTGACTATTTGACTGACCAGGTTGAGCCATTACGTTACTTCCGGTTAGACTAAGATTAGCTATGGGCACAATTGCATCAGACCTTCTACTGAGGTAGGTTGTCCAGGTCAAGACATATGTTCAGTACAAATCATATAGCGATTTTTTCTCATTAGTGTCATTCTAACTCCGACATAATCTTTTTGGCATGTTCCACATTCAGCAATTATAAATCAGTCCTACATTATGGTTCATTTGTTATAAGATCTGTCATCTCTGAGATGGTTCATTGCAAAGTAGAGAATGTCTAATCTGGAGATGTGTACCTAGATCATGCTACCTCTTTCGATCTTATAAGGTAGACGATCATCGTTTCAGGTTTCTCTGTAGGCACCTGGCACGATTGCGCTTATTTCAGCTCAACGCTTATAGCTTTCCTCCTGTGCTGTCAACTTCATCACCTAATTCTCTTCTCCTCATTCCAATTCAAATCAGGAGACGGAGTTCAGATCACATCTGGAGCTATCTTCTTGTAACTCTCACGTCACTATTACTGTAGAGGAACTCTCTTCTTTTGACAGATTCACTCGTTGTGAGCTGCTTGTCTTGCATCCTTCTTCTTACTCAAGCATCTTCTCTTTTATAGTTGCCTTTCTCTCACTTCTGTTTCTCCTTACGAACTTTCCTGCTCTTCTTCATGACATCTTGTCAGAGTACTCAATCATCACATCACATTTCGGATCCCTCATACGTATTACGTTATGCATCTATGCGCATTTAAATGCTCTTGTCACATCATTAAGCGATATGGTACTCTTTTAGAGACATTGATCAAAGTTTGCATATCTATCACCTCGCATCTATGTTCGTCATGTACTCTAATGATAGACATATCTGAGTGGCTCGTTCTATATGCTGCTGCTCTTGCAACTGCGAGTATGTGTTTGAGAGTCGCAGCGCATGTTGCTTGAGAGTAGAGTGAGAGGCGAGTTAATTCCTCTTTGAGCGTTGATAGTTGGTGCTTCTTGCGAGGTGGAGGGGTCTCGAGATCCCAGCTTCGATAGAGCGATGTATTTTTCCTTTAGAAGAGTACTTTGAAGTAGACGTATTCTTAGAGGTTTCAGTTCCTTTGCTTGTCCTTTGTCTCTTTAACCCTCGGTCTGATCCAGCAGTAGGGCCTTCATCTTGATCAACCTCATATGGTTTCCTCTTTTTCAATTTATCAGCAACTCCTTCATCCATAGCATCTTCATCCTTAAGAATTGACTTCATGAGGGCATGATATAAAGCTCTATGCTTAGGACTTTTATTGAATGACTTGGAGTTAGTCATTGTGTTAAACAAGGTAGTTTCTTGATCAAATTCTTCAAGTGCAGCGGTATCAGATGAGGTGATAGTTTCTTTTGGCACTTGATGCTTTCTTGCATGCTCCATCTTGATTTTTAGACGTCATTAGTACTTTTCTGAGGTACATATTGCTGCCTAAGTCTTTCTATAATTTCAGCTGGAACTGAGTGTTCCTTAGCTATATCAGTTGAGTGTTTCTGAAGCACCTTATAGAGAGCATCATCCAGACTTGTTCCAAGGTACTCTTTGATGACATTTAGGACTTTAGATTTGATTGTTGAAAGGAGTGCTGAAGAATGATCAACATTCTTGAGCTTTTTTGACTTTTATTCTAGTCCTAGATAGTCTAAGATAGGATAGCAGTAGAGGATTCAAATTCTAAACAGAAGGAGTAGAATTGTTGTTAGCTTTGTGTTGGTGATGGGATTGGTATTGATTAGGAAAGTAAGGAAAAAGTGAAGAAAAAAGGAAATTATGTATTAGTTGCTGAAGCAATTGTGACTGTTTTAGATGGATTGAAAATAGTGTGTTCAAGGATCACCGAAACAGGGATGGTGAGAAGTGGTGAAGTACGTGGAACTTCATGTTGAACATTAATGTCCAACATAGAAACCACTTACCTTTCAGTAGACTGATGATTCTCAAGGTTGAGGAATGCACTAGTATAGTTGGATGAAACAGAGTGACTTGAACTAAATGGAGGTACCTAAGTAGTAGCATTCTGTATGGAAGGAGTAGTAGTTGTTGCTTGTTCCACATACTGGCCTTGAACACTTGCCATTTTTGGACCACTTTCTTCCTGTACGCCCGTTGTTTGTTCTTGTGTCTTCTCATCCTGTGCATGTGCAACATCTTTCATATCTGCATCCTTTTCGCCTTCATCATCTTGCTCACATCTGTCAATCTGACGTTGACATCACCATACAACTCTTTATCAATCCTATCATACTCTTCTTCATCAACATCATTGGATTCATCATTTGTTTCATCACCAGTTGGTACATAGTTTAGAGGAGTTTGCACAAACTCATCATCAGACTCTTCTTCATCATCATTTATCTCTTGATTCTCATAATCAGTTCTTTCATCGTCAGCATGTTGAGGTTCATCATCACTACTTGAGACTCTTTAAACATCACCTTGTCTACATTTGGCTTCATCACCACTTTCACCCTATGATTTGTACTCGCTTTCAGAAGAATCAGCTTTGGACACATCGGGAATCCCTGGTTTTAAACCAGTTCCTTCATTTGTGTCAACAGATTTGCCTTTTGGCTCATCAAGAACCCCTGATTTAGAACCAGTTCTATCACCTGAGCCGCCTGCTTGATGAATGCGTGTATCATGTTTACTTCTTTTTATGGCCTTCTTTAACTGAGCTGCTTCAAGTGCAACAACATCAAAAAGCAAGTCGATGCCTTTGCTTTTATCAGTTGTAGCTGGTGTCATCTTCTTTAACGCCGTCACACCAGGAGTATTGCTTGATGAATGCTTGTATCCTGTTTACTTCTTTTTATGACCTTCTTTAACTGAGTTGCTTTAAGTGCAGCAACATCAGAAAGCAAGTCGATGCCTTTGCTTTTATCAATTGTAGTTGGTGTCTTCTTCTTTGACACGGTCACACCAGGAGTATCTCTTAAGACAACACCAGTTGGCTGTTTTCTAGAAGGCTTCTGGGAGGACACAACTTTCTTAGCAGGTTCAGGTTCTTCCTCTTCTACTTTGACAATAGTTCTCTTCTTCGAAGGAGAAGCAGGTTTCTTGAACTTTCTTGCTTTCTTGGGAGTTGCAGCTCCAGTAGCATATGTAAGATAAGTCTTGTAGGTACGAGAATTCCGCATCTTCTGATTAGTCATTACTTCCGGAAGTAGTGCTCCATATACTTAAAAGTCTTCGGATTTGGAGACAAATCTCATAGTACTTAAAATACAGTCATCCTGAGCAGTATACATGAACAATCTATTCCTCATGGAGATTGTTTTATCTTTGGTGATGAAATGGTGGATAACAGCCTTTGTAAATCTGGGATAATACATCTTTTCTTGTTTCTTTGTGTCTCTGTTGTTAATTTGGGGTAATACAACGTCTTCCCACAGAAGTTTCAACTCCAAGTTAAACATTCTTTTTGTAGTACATTCCACAAAGAATTTAAGCTCTTGATAGACGCATCTTATCAAGACCAGTTATTTTCCCAAATAAGCACTTATTGTTGATGGAAGCAAAGGTTCTCCACGGTTGGTGCATCTGATCAACTACCACGTCAGTGATTGATTTAATGTTTCCTTTATGGCCAAGTTCCTTGATGAAGGAGATAATTTTTTCATCTGACGGAAGTTCATCAAAGTCTTGATTCGGTAGTCTAGGACAGATCTGGAAGATCTCTCTAAACACTTACATATTAAGAGTGAACCTTTTCTTACCAAACTTGAACTGGTAAGATGAATCATGCTTGTTGATGGTGAACCAAAACTGATGCATATAAATCTCTAGAACATCTGCAGTGATGAGGAAAGCAGGATAGCAAGTGTTGAATGCAAGAGCGTCCAAGACAACTTGATAGGTGGGTTCTTTCTAAGTCTTTGCAGGATCAATTCTCAGGTTGCATTTGCCAATCTTGACTCGTTTCTCAAGTGGTACCAAAGCATTGTTAAGAGCAACTTGTTGAGCGGCAGTAGTAGTCATGGTTCTGCTAAGATTTGTCAAATGCAGTTTACATACAAACAAACAGATATGTATTTTACCGAGTGACAATTTGGTTCAAGAAGATTGATTTAAGATGCATGATGTGAATTTTCAACTAGGGATAAGGCACAGTTTATCAGGCAAGCAGTTAATACACATGATGATTGAATAATAAAGAAAAGTTACCCTAAATAAGTCACTTAGTGAAAATTTAAAGGAATAAATCACTTAGTTTGAATTTTCAAGTATAATTCACCTAGTATAAATCAGTGTATAATTCACCCATAAATTATGTGTAATTCGCCTAATGTACGTGTATAGTTCGCCCAGTTTAACCAGTGTATAATTCGCCTAGTGTTAGTAGTTGATGTGTCGTTGTGTGGTGTATATTTTATTGATTCAAGTTTTAATATTATATTTTGCCGACTAAACCAAAAACAACACTTTAACGGGAAATGTACCCGATCGGTAGTAGTTTCATGGTAAGTAGGGCGTCAAACACTTGAAGCGAGGTTAAATCTATCAATTTAATTAATATCTTTATAATTTTTTGGGTTTTTAGTAAATCCTAATCTATGTAAATCTATTCTATTCAAAACCTATGTTAAACCTATGTCAGTCTAAATCCCAATTCTAACGAGAAAATAGGGTTTTCAGCCTAAGACTGCACTGTTTGGGTGGTGACTACAAGTTAATTCAAGGTACTTATCCCACGCCAGCTAATTAACAAAAGATAACAAGAGTGGTCGAGCCAAATAAAAAGAAAAACTGTTATTAACCATATTTAATCCCAAATAGAAGGTTTGTTTTTTATTAATCAATGTTTTCTATCTCTCCGAGGTGGCATATCAATTCATTAAACTTAGGCGTTACATCATCCCAAGACCTAGACACATTAATTCTGTCACAATTAAAGCATCCGCATAAAGCATCCTTAATTGCTTTATTAAAATCTATCTTAGGAATAAAGCAAATGGTGAATCTTGTTAAACCCTAGCTCAAAGACTTGACCACTTACCTCATAATGGCAATTTTATACACTAGTAAGTCCGTACTTGTCCAACTATCTATGAATCAGAAGATTACTTGTAGAATATCTAGGTCACCAACTAGACAACACGATCATAAACCATTGGCAATATCCAATATAACTAGATATGCTCGAAGCGTTACTAGACACAGACTTAGAAGGACAATATTTGTGTAACTATAATTCTAGATGTATAAATAACTATATGGAGAGCTATCCCGGGACCTCTAAAAATTCTACTTGGTCCGCTCCACTAATTCCGTTGAAATGATAGGTCGCATACAAAAGCACTAAAAAAAGTATTAATTGATAAACATAAACAGCATACAATCTATAAATCAAGAAATTAAGATAACAAAATACCAAATATTCATCTTCAAAAAAATGGCTAATACCCCGAAGTATTCGCCCTCAAATGTCATAATGAAACTAACAAAAAGCAATTATTATAGCCAAGTAAAGCAAACCGAGTTAATGAATGAACCAAAAACTGAACGATACTAAAGTAGATGGAATTACCACGATGTCCTTCTATGGAATTGATACCCATTGTGCTCACCTCTTCTGCTCTTTTTCTCCTCTAAAAATCGACTTTTATGGTTTAGGTATCGAGAATTTGATTTGCACACCAAAAACTTGTTTTTGAGTTTTCTATTTATAAGGTCTGGAAGTCGGTTCGATACAACGTCTCCAAGGAGTTGGATATGGCGTATTGAGCTTTATTCCTCTATGGTCTTTGGTGAGTGCAGGCACAGATATGCCGTATCTTTCTTGATGGATACGACGTATTGGTCTTCAAAATAGTAATCTTCAAAATATCTTTATTTAAGCTCCAGAATGCGTGCCTTTTTCTATCTTTCACAAATTACTCCATAATTACTACAATTCTCAAATATAAATGATTAAATAACAATTCTTTGCAATAACTATACAAAATGGGTTAATAACATGGGATAAATGATGCTATAAAATAGACGTTATTTGATGTCATCAAATATCCCCCCACTTGAATCCTACTTGTCCTCAAGTAGCCTTTAGAAGTTTATAAAAATGTATCCCTAAGGATATTTTCCGTTAAGCATTTATTTGATCTATTACAAGTACACAACCAAACACCTCACAAAATAGGAAGATGAAAACACTCAAATCACTCAACTAATCTATGTGGTAACATGTAACTAATTCGCTCAATTGCTCGGTCGTGACGAGTATTCTATCATAAGCTTGGCAAGGATACACATCTCCACCACTAAAGCCAAGGAGTAACAAGTTTATAAAGGTAAATATGGGTTTTTGTATGGAAAGGCGTACGGTTGATCATTCTACAATCTTTCATCATAAGTACAACTCCAACAAGGCAGCTAAAGCACACATACATACCCGAATCGTCGGGATAGACATGAGTGTTCGATCACATCCCTATTAGAATTTAACCAACGGTTATGATGAAGAATGATATAGGGCAGGAACCTTCTAACTTTCACCAAAAGTCATAGATCAATGGCTAATTATTAGGAAAGAGGGAAATAAATTATTGTTAAATAAAATCAAGAAACAAATAGATTAAGACTTAAGATACAAGTTGCTATACACTTATTTCCCCGACCGTTATCATGACAAAGACACGACTATTTACAACGTCTTTATCATAGATAAAAAACAACCCAAGTTAGCGTTCCCGTAACGATCAACTTCCCAATCATCCCAAAACTTTACATACTCTACAAGGTAAGTGGCGATATCTTCCTCTTTGTACAATAATCTACATCGTTGATTTTTGATAGTTGTTAAACTATACATACTTAAAAAGGCCCAATTCAACCCAAAACGGATCAAAAAATGGCAAAAATGTGCTTGTATCTGAGTTTTATATGTGCAGGTATGGATATGTCAAATATCGCAAGAAATCAGTCAAAAACGAACACGAGAACGGATGAGTGACCCTTGACTATTTGAACACCTAGATTCCTTATGCACATTTATGTGAAATCTGATGAAGGATATTTGCTTGGATACTCTACCACTAGTAAAGCCTTTAGAGTATACAACAAAAGGACCAAAAGGGTAGAAGAGAATCTGCACATTGATTTTCTTGAAGATCAACCAAATGTGGCAGGAACTGGTCCTAATTGGATGTTTGATCTTGATTTTCTCACCAATTCAATGAATTATATTCCTGTTAGTGTAGAAAATCAGGTTAATGTGGATGCAGGTACACAAGATTCTTATGATGTCAAGGTTCATCATGAAAAGATAAAGATCTACTCAGAATACATACTGCTTCCACTACAACCTTATAGGACAAGGCTTACCCATTAAATGATGTTGTTTCTAGGATGCACAAGCACAAACTTCTGAAAATGCTTCTCCCAGCAAGGATATACAAGATTCAGAAGATGTTTTTGATAAGGAAGACAACATCCAAGCCAAGAAAGATGAACAATCTGGCGAGATGAACTTTGATATTAATGTTTACTTAAAGAATTGTTGCAATGCTATGAATGATGAATCAAACAAGCTATGAAGAAGAAAAGAGGAGAATTGCATCTCAAAAGAAGGCAGCTCAAGCTACCAGTACTAACCAACTAGTACTGATATGTCTAAACACACACCAATGTTAGGTTGTCTAAGTACTAATCCACAGGTGCAAATGCTGATAAATCATCATTTGTCTATCTTGGAGGCAAAATACCTATTGATGCATCTACTCTCCCTAATGCTGATTTACCTATTGATCCAAATATGCCTGACTTGGAAGATGCTTCTGATACTCTTCCAAAATGAGGCAAATTCAATGAGCTTATGATGATGATGAAGATGTGGTTGTCAGTGGCTAATTTTCCCCAACATGGATAACACCATTGCTATCATTCCTAACCCACACTCAAATTCAAAAGGATCATCCCAAAGGACAAATTCAAGGAGATCTTACATCACAGTTCAAAAAAAAAGGAAGACAAAAGGCTTCTTCACACACAAGCCTTAGTAAGCTACATTCACACACAGAAGATAAACAAACCACAAGGATCACAAAACTGTTTGTATTTCATGTTTTCCTCACACAATGAAGAACCCAAGGACTATATTACAAAGCCAACAAGTAATTAAAGCTGGGTTGAAGCAATGCAAGAGAATTGCTTCCATTCCAGTTACACAGGTTTGGAGATACATGTGGATTTGCCTTTTAGAAAGAAGAGCAATTGGCACTAAGTGTTTTTCAGAAACCAAATAGAATAGAGAAGCATGTTTGTGGATAATAAAAGCTAGGTCTTATATCTCAAGGGCCATAGACCATAAAAGGAATAGTGACCAAATAATAGTTATTGCACCTTTTACTATAATAGAGGCAATCAGGCAGTTCTTAGCCCAGGACAAGAAGGAATATGGACTTTAAAGAAAAACAACCTGTTTCTCTAGACAAGTCAAAGATTGAGTGTTTTAATTGCCACAGGAAAGGTCACTTTGCAAGAGAATGCAGATTTGCTAGGAGTCAAGGAAGAAGACCTTATGGTGACAGCAACAATGCATAAACAACTGAATCTTCATCATAGGAGCAATGATTTTGAAGTTGAACCAGTCAAGTATGCTTTGATGGCCATCTCCTCTTCAAGCTCATCAAGTTCTTCCGATAATGAGGGACAAAAATGTTCTAAATGTATTGAATCATTTAAATGTCTTCAAAAGAACTATGATACTGAGAGAGAAAAGCATAACAAAGCCAAACTAGAAATTAGGGGTTATGAAATAGCCTTAGAGTCTCTAGAAGCTAGGATTTTAGGACATGAAAAGAATGAGATTGCTTGGGGGGAAAAGTACGAGTTTCAAAATTATGACCTTAAATTGTCTAGAGTTAAGATCAACAAACCTTAACAAGAATTAGACAAGTAGTTAAGGAAAGAGATGGAATTCAAACTCTAAGATTGAAAATGGGAAGGGTTCATCTAAGTATCTCACCAAAAATTTTAATAAAAAACCTCAATAGATAGATGAGTGCACCATGGATAGAATGGGTTAGGTTTGGCACCACAAATTGATGAGTTGAGTAACAAATTCAGAAAACTGATAGTGAGAATAGTTTGACTATCTTTGAGGTTACGTATAGTGATGTGGAGAGCACACTAGGAAATCGCAGGCTTCAATTAACAGCAAATGAATATCATGGTGTTTCCCCTCCAATTACTGGGTAACCCACTACTCCAGAGCTGATATTTCATTTGCTGGATTAGATGAGTATGCTATTAGAAACAAGATCATTGAGTCTAAGACACTTGAAACCACTAAGACTTTAGGTAACACAAATGATAAAAATGCTGAAAAACCTAAGTCTGTGAATGAAAAAGTTATGTCTAAGACAAGGTTTAATAGGGATGAGGTTCCATTATGAGGATTGGACCTCAGATGATGAGGAGGATATGTGTCCTGTTAATACTGTTAGTTCTGTTAAGCCAAATGTGACTCAAGCTGTTAGGAGTCAAGCTGATAAAAGTGGTCAAACTTCACAAAAACAAGGGATTAGTTTTAAAAAAGTACATAAAATAAAAGCTTGTTTTGTTTGCAAAAGCACTGACCATTTGATAAAAGACTGTGATTTCTATGACCAAAAGAGGTCTGAAACCCTGGGGTTAAGAATGTGGCTCAATATGGGGAAGGAGGGAAGTCAAACCGTATGGGATTATAGAAATAGGTAAATCACCAAAACTTTTAAAAAAATTGGAAATACCCTCATGCAAAAGGACGTTTAACCCATCAGCAGTACTAACCAGAGCAGGCTTAGTTAATACTAATAGATTAAATGTTAGTACTGCTAGGTCTATTAGTACTATTAGGCTGTAGGTCTGTTAGACTGAGTTATTGGGCCTCAAAAAATTGCACATCTAATGTGTTATTAAACCAATCACCCTAGATTAAACATTGTAAGAACAAAAGCTTCAAATACAACCAATCAAAGAGGGTCATTACTTCACCCAACCAGTTTACAGACCCAAAGACTTAAAAGCTGATGTGAAAACTTTTGGGGTAAAAAACATAACTACTGCTGGGTCAAGAGCAGTAGTTAGTAAGGGTAAGGTGGAAAATGTCATGGAGAAGGCAAATTGGGTATGGAGACCAAAGGTGAATTACCAGGATCATGTGTACAAATATAATGGCTCTTACATGCTCAAGAAGTTTGAGTATGTAGACCCAAAAGGGATTTCTAAGTCAGTATTGACTTGGAATCCTAAGAGAGTACTATTCTATTACCTTTTTGTGTAGGGCAATCCAGAGTCTTGTTACTATGTTCATGTTAGTGTGGAAGTGGTTGCTCTAGCCATATGACTGGCAACAAAGCTTATCTTTCAGACTATGAAGATTTAAATGGAGGCTTTGTGGCTTTTGGAAGTGATCCCAAATGAGGTAAAATAACGGGATAAGCATGGATTTGAGGATGGATAGATGCACTCCTGGCAATTACTACTCATCTATGGTCTTACTCAGATAAGCATAATATGGTCGCTTTCTTGAAGAAACCAAATGAAAGTGTTGGTTTCACTGAGGTAGTGGATTTTCTTAAAGGTTAAATCTCTCAAGGTATGCTTAAATCATTAATCTACTATCTTGACTCCCTAGTCAAATAGTTCTGGCAAACTACCACAGTCAGAACACTTGCTAATGGGACTCAACAATTAGTTGCATCTATAGACTCTAAAAAAAGCTTAATATACTAAGGATCCTGTCAGATAGTAAAACTTAAATATTTTTGGGCAGATGCATAGGAATACATAATTTATCTGATGCTGACATATATGCTGGATTAGCCACCTTGGGGTATGTTACTGAGGGTAAATTAACTTTTTGGAATTTTACACCCCAATGGAAATTTTTAATCCATCATATTTTACACTGCTTAAGCCCTAAGTCTGGTGGGTGGGATCAATTTGGTAGTACTATTGCTACTGCATTAATCTGTCTATCTAGTAATAGGGTTTATAATTTTTCTAAAATGATTTTTGATGGGATGGTTCATAACTTAGAGAGTAATTCAAAATTTTTAATGTATCCAAGGTTTTTACAAATTATTTTGGATATTACAACTGAAAATAAAGGAAGGTATTTAGCCCCAACTTTGACCAAAAAGCTTTTTGCAAATATGAAAAGGGGTTATGCAGGGGACATTGTACCATTGCTGCCTGCAATGTTGGCAGAGATAGCTGTGGATCAAGGTGAAGGCTCAGCACAACCAGCTGAACCCCAACACACCTGTTGATCCATCACCACTTCAACAATCACCAACTCATCCATCACCACTACATCATTCACCACCTCATTTACCACATCAATCACCACCTTTTTCACTACCTCATAATTCACCACCTGGATCCTATGAAGCACCTCTCCCTGAAGGTAATACATCAGGAAGTGCTGAGGACAGTATGCAACTCAAGGAATTGATGGTACTTGTACCTAAGTTGGTTAACAGGATTGGTAGTTTGGAGAAGGAGTTAAATGAGACCAAACAGACACTAGGGAATGTTGTGCTCAAATTGGTAAAGAAGGTAAAAACTCTGGAAACAGCTTTGAAGAGGAAATCCAAGAAAGTACTCTTATCTAAATCAGAGGGTGAAGAATCAGAGGATCAGGGGAGGAAGTTTCAGGATATTGATAATGATCCTCTAGTTTCTTTGGTTAGGCAATCCATGAAAGAAAAGTCAACATATTTTATCACTCTTACAAAAGCTTCAGGGGAGGCTCAAAAAGAAGAAATCGGTCCTACAATCTTGGAGGCAGCTAAAACATTGTCAATGTTGGCTTTCAAGGGTGTTAGCAAGGAGAAATAATGATTAAGGGCAAGAGATATAGGAGAGAGCAAGGTCTATGGTCTAAAAAGATTGTACTGGAATGGATGCTGTGGAAGAGTTATTACTGCAGAGAGAGATTAATACTGGTAGAGAAGAGATTAATACTAGTATTGAAGATGTTAGTACTGGTAGTACTAAAGTTGATTCTGGTACTGCTAGTGAAAGGGGTCTAAAAGGAAGGAAAAGGCTCCAATGGTTGAAGAGGATATCCAAGCTTCTCACAAAACAAAAGAACAAATGGAGACAAGAGCAAGCTGGATTAGAAGAGGCTATAAAGTTGCAAGCTCAACTGGATGAAGCAAAAAAAAAAAAAAAAAAAACAAAAAAAATAAAAAAAAAAAAAAAAAAAAAAAAAAAAAAAAAAGAAAAAAAAAAAAAGAAAAAAAAAAAAAGGAAAAAAAAAAAGAAAAAGAAAAAAAAAAAAAAAACATTGCAAAGCAGATTCATTTAGATAAAAATGATAGCTCAAAGATGCAGAAGAGGATAGCCTTTAATAGAACATACAAAAGAAAAGAAAAGCTCAAGTTCAATTTGAAGCTCAGTTTTATACTGAAGAAGACTGGGATACTATTAGAGCCAAGCTAGAAGCAAATGCAGAGTTGTCAAAAGATGTATTGGGACAAGATTTTCCTTAACAAGATTTTGCTAAAAGAATGTTGATATGGAGAATCAAAGAAAAAAAAAAAAATATAGAAACACTTTGTAGAGGCAAAGGCTAAGCAAAAGAAACAGCTATGACTCAGTCAAAGTTAAGGAATCTATTTGTACAAACATATCTCTTAAGAATTATACAGGTAACTTGGGAGCTTCTCCATTAAATAAGTTGAAGTTTGAAGAAATTAAAGAAGAGTTTGATAAGTTAGTTCAACAGATTGACACTTTTGTTCCAATAAATCTTAAAGCTACAAAGACAAAATTGAAAAGATATGGAGAAGAGCTTCAGACAAAGACTTCAAAGAAACAAATGTTTGATGATAAAGACGTTCCAGCTATAGGAGACAAAGTTGCCGAAGTAAAGGAAGAAGAGCCAGTTAAAAAAACAGGAAAAAGAAAGAAACAAAAGGCTAGAAAAGGTATAAATGTTGACAAGAGTGCACAAGAAGATTCAGAGACTGATAAAG